>JAKELL010000112.1:0-179985 GCA_021524915.1 Lactarius akahatsu | reverse complement strand
AGCTTCAGGCCAGGCTCGTACGTCCGAGGTCTACCCCCGAGCCATTCCTATTCCCCCACGCGCCGGGGGCCCTTGCGAGATGCCTCGCCTTCAGGGAGAGAGCAGCAAGCGAGCTCGCAAGTGTTTCCAATGCAAGTCGACGGACCACTTGATCACGCAGTGCCCTCAACGGAGGGCCAAGCAGCCGTGTCAGTGGTGTGGCAGTCGTACTCATCAGTACGATGTGTGCCTCATCCGTCGAATCTCCCCCATGTCCCCCGCTTATATCGACCCAGATGACCGCCCTCGGTGGTGCGGTAAGTGTCTGCGGTACGATGCCAAACATGAAGAGATACACTGCCCTCAGTATGAGCAGTGTCGAGAGTGTGGTGAGCGGGTCGTCATCTTTTCCTACGTCGTCATACCTGTCCCCGCCCCCCTTCGCCGACCCCAGACACAGTGCCAGTCGAAGATGACTGGTACTACACCAGCGACTAGTCGAAGTCGTGGCGACTTCGAATCTGGCGGGGGGGTAATGTTACGATTCTCATCTTTCTGTACGATAGGTCTTGTCTGCTTACCTGTCTTATCTCGCGTTCCCGTGTACGTTTACCTATGTTCCGCTTCGATTCGATCCCCGCCTCTTATCTCGCACCAACCCATGACCACAGGGAAGCCAGGGCTGTGACTTCTAGAGCCCGCTGACGTCATTTGAGCCCCGCGTGCCCCGCGGGATTCCTTTGTGCCTTTTACGGACTTCCCCTTTGCACTTCCTTATTAGCTCGCTGGGGCCAGTACCTCAGGATCGCGTACGTTTGTACTTCACAAACAACCTGTAGCAGTATATAAGTTACGCTCTACCTAGCTTGTACGGTAGACTTGACTTCTTGTGCAATACCACAATCGTCTTTGCCTCACGAACGACTTTGACTCGCCCTTGCGCTTGAGTCCCTCTTCGCTCGCCTTTTCGCTTGAGCCTTGAACTTCCGCTAATATCCTTGTGTCCCTGGGAGACCAAGTGATACTTGTTCATCACCGAACTGAACCTTAACTGGTTCGCACTTAACACGATCCCGTTGACTTATCGGAGTACACGTCGTACTTAACGCCCCTGTGGTGGCGTTACAGCCGAGCAATACGTGCAGGCAATCTACCACGACCCCGAGTACCGTTACGGCCTGTTGGAACTCTACGGTCTAGAGATCCCTGTCCTCGGTACCGACTTCACAGTCCCGCAGCTGATAGCAATCGCTGCAGACCTCATCCCTCGTCTCGAATCGCCTCCCAACCCCCTCATCTCCCACGTAAGGGAAGACGAAGAACGTGGCTCCCAAGAAAGGGAAACAGACAGCTCGTCTAGCACAAGCTCAGTATCCCAGCGGAGCTCGCTCGAAATTTGCCCTCCCTCCTCCCACTAAAAGAGAAAAAGAATTCATATCTCACATCCAAGATTGGGACGAGATCTCCCCAGACGAACAGTTAATCCTACTAGAAGACTTTCGTCGGGCCCAGGAGAAAATAGAGAGGGAAGAGAGACAGAAAAAGCTAGACGAAATGTCACAACCAAGTGGAAGCACCCTCCCTCACGCCGCACCACCCACACCACTCCCCCCTCCCACCGTCCAGGACTGCCTGGACCTCATAAATCACCTCGGTATCGCCGTCGGTAACCTTGCGCAACAAGTCACAGCTCTAACTGCGCAGGTAGCCTCGGCAACCGCCACTCGCCCAGGAAACGGAAAGAACAAGGAAATAGTGGCCCGCCCCAAAGCTTGGGATGGGAAAGGCTCCTCATCGGATGCCCGTCATTTCCTTGCCGCCTTCCACAACTGGGCAGGATCACTAGGGGACGCCATGAACACATGGCATACAGTGGACAACAAGTGGTATGCGGACGAACACAGGTGGATCGCTGCCGCCCTCAACCTGATGGAAGGGGACGCTAAAACCTGGGCACTCCCATATCTGGAGTCCACCAACCAAGGGACTATTCCCTTTGGAGGAAACTGGTCGGACTTCGTCAAGGAGTTCAACCGCAGGTTCAGCCCCCTGGACGTCCAAGATATAGCTCGAGAAGAGCTAAAGAAAACAAAACAAGGAAAGAAGACGGTTGCCGAATATGCATCCATATTCGAGCAGTATTCCGGACAGACCGGGTGGTCCATCGTCGACCTCCGCACCCGCTTCTATGACGGTCTCACAGACGAGATCAAGGACCTCCTTGCCATCACCGACAAGCCCCACAACACATACGACGAGCTCAAGCAGAGCGCGCAAGTCATCGACCAACGACTGCGCCAACGCCAGAGCGAGAAGAAAGGAAAATCTTCATCGTCATCACCACACACAACCTCCAACCCTGATGCCATGCAAGTCGACGCCACACGTCAGCAAGCAAGGCAACAAGCCGAAGGAGGAAATCTTCAAAACTCGGGGCGAGTTCCAAGTATGGATGAGAGGGAGATGTTACGGGTGTGGCTCGAAAGAGCACACAAAGAAGGATGGAAACCACGAGCGCGACGTCTGCAACTGGTGCCAAAGAGCAGGGCACCGAGCAAACGTCTGCCAAAACAAGAGAATGGGGAAACCGGCTAAAGCAAAAGCTGCAGCAACAACGGAGTCCCCTAGTCCACCATCCTCGTCCAATACTGCGGCAGCAGCCGCCACAAGTACTTCCCCCGCCCAGACGTCCCAGGCAGACGTAGCGAAGTTGTTGGGAATGATAGAAAAGCAGCAAGAACAGCTAGATGCGTTCAAGGCGGCTTTTTAGATCAGGGGTCGCGTATAGCTGCGACCGGCCCCTCTACAGTAGATGACTCGGCTTCATGTAGTTGTAATATATGCTTACGCTCTCGCCTCATTTCGGACTCACCTTCTGTAATTCATACGACTCATGCCTGTAAGTTAGATAGTAGTGTTAGTTCAGTCCCTTGTTTTCCTGATCCTATTACATCTACATCTGCCTCGGAGATGAACAATAGTAGTGTTCCTTTTGCTCCACTTTCTTCAGAAGCAATGCCGCACGTGATGATTTCTGATGCAGCACTGTCTTCTACTATTATTCCCGAAACAAAAGATAAAAAATCACATTTTCATATCTCTGTGTATTTAAAAGGACGTCATCGTACTGTAAAAGTAGCAGCAATGGTAGACTCTGGGGCAACTTCGTTGTTCCTGGACAAAAGGTACGCTGACCGCCACAAGATGTTGCAGGTTCCCCTTGATAGTCCCATCACTCTATACAATATAGACGGGACTCTCAATGAAGCCGGTAGTATCACCCATAAAGTCAGACTCTCTCTGAAAGTCGGCCCTAGTGAAGAAAGCTACGACTTTTTAGTCACTTCACTTGGCCCAGAGAATGTCATTTTGGGACTACCATGGCTAAGGCAAAGGAACCCGCAGATAGACTGGCAGGAAGGCACTATGCGCCTCAACTCGACCGCTGAAACAGCGCAACCAGAGTTAGAGGTAGAGGTGACGTGCATTATGGCAAACCGGATGGAACGCCGCCGTCTCCTTGCGGAGAAAGTGCTTGACACGGTCCAAGACGAAGTTTTCTGTTTGGCAGGCTTCACATACTCTCAGCAAATCGCCGAGAAAGCCACCGCCTCCAAACCTAAGAAAACCTTCGAAGAGATGGTACCGAAGCACTACAGAGACTTCGCAAAAGTTTTCTCTGAGGAGGAATCCCAGAGGCTCCCTGAGCACCAACCGTGGGATCACGCCATAGACCTCGAACCAGATGCCGTTAAACACTGGAGGGTCAAAACGTATCCCATGTCCCCAAGCGAGCAAGTGGAACTCGACAAATTCCTGCAAGAGCACATCTCAAAAGGATACCTGGTCCCATCTAAGTCACCGATGGCATCGCCAGTATTCTTTATAAAGAAAAAGGACGGCAAACTCCGTCTAGTGCAGGATTACCGTCGTCTTAATAAAATCACTATTAAGAATCGTTATCCACTACCACTCGCCGCAGACATCATAAACCGGTTGAAAGGAGCCAAGGTCTTCACCAAGTTCGACGTAAGATGGGGCTATCACAATATCCGGATTAAACCCGGAGACGAATGGAAGGGTGCTATTATCACCAACCGCGGGCTGTACGAGCCAAAGGTCATGTACTTCGGTATGACCAACAGCCCAGCCACCTTCCAAGCCCTCATGAACGCCGTCTTTGCCAATCTGATCGCAGCAGGAGAGGTCGCCGTATATATGGATGACATCCTCATCTATAGCAACTCTCTAGAACACCACCGCAAAATCGTACGCGAGGTGCTAAGGAGATTGCAAGAACACGACCTCTATCTCAAACCAGAGAAATGCGACTTTGAAAGGCAAGAAATGGAGTACCTGGGAATGATAATCCGTCCCGGAGAAGTGCAGATGGACCCTGGCAAGGTCGCTGCAGTAAGGGAGTGGCCCACACCCACAACGCTCAGAGAGGTTAGAGCGTTCATTGGGTTCGCCAACTTCTATCGTCGATTCATCAAGGACTTCGCGGCTATCGCCCGACCCTTGCATGACCTCACGAAGAAGGACACTCCATGGCATTGGCATTCCGAACAGCAGAGGGCTTTCGACCACTTGAAGGAAAGCTTCATACGAGAACCCATTCTCAAAGTGTACGACCCACAGCTTCCAACAAGAGTCGAAACCGACGCTTCAGGATTTGCTACTGGCGGTATACTTACTCAAAAGTATCCTGATGGTCTCTGGCACCCGGTTGCGTATCGCTCACAGTCTATGAGCAAAGAAGAACGCAACTACGAAATCTACGACAGAGAAATGCTCGGCTTAATCCGCGCCCTAGAGGACTGGAGACATTTCCTCGAAGGCATCTCCTTTGAAGTGATCACCGACCATAAAAACATGGAATGGTGGGCAAGCATGAAAGACTTAAATCGTAGACAGGCCCGATGGGCCCTGTACCTAAGTCGCTTTGCCTTCAAAATCACTTATAAGAAGGGAGACTCTATGCAAGCCGATGCATTAAGTAGATTCTCGAAAGACCACATCAGAGACAACGAGGATAACCGCCAGGTTCAGGTTTTACAACCTAAGCATTTCCTCAATGCCGCCCAAGCACACTTCCGCCCAGAAGTGGACTCCCTAGGAAATCGCATAAGACTTGCATCCATTCGAGAAGCAGAAGTAATAGAGGGTCTTAAAAGCTTACAAAAGACCGCTCCAAAAGCTCTCATGGATGGAGTAGCGATGTGGGAGGAAGATGACGGCCTAGTTTACCATAGGGGGAAACTGTATGTTCCCAACGACCGGACTTTAAGACGAGATGTGGTTAAGTCATGCCACGACTCTGTCACTACCGGTCACCCTGGTAAGAATGGCACCATCGAGCTAGTCAGTCACTACTATTGGTGGCCACGCATGGCAGGCTTCATAAGCTCATACGTAGAAGGATGCGATCGATGCCAACGTTACCAAAGATCTACACCCCAAAGCCATAATTCAGCCACAGGAAGTACCTGAGGGACCATGGCAGATAGTCGGAGTCGATCTAATCGGCCCCCTGCCCATGTCACGTGGAAAGGATATGATCCTCAACATAGTGGATCATTATACAAAACAGATCCATCTATTTCCAGTGACGTCCCAAATCACGGCTGATGGGGTAGCATCCATCTACTTCGAGCAAGTCTTCCCCTTGCACGGGATCCCCAAGAAAATCATCAGTGATAGGGGACCCCAGTTTGCTGCAAGGAGCATGCGGGCACTATACAAGCGACTAGGGATAGACGCAGGTCTCACTACCGCCTATCACCCTCAAGCTAATGGACAGGTAGAGCGCAAGAATCAGGAAGTAGAAGTTTACCTGCGCTTGTTCATTAGTAAGAGGCAGGATGATTGGGCAGACCTGCTCCCTACAGCGGAATTCGTGGTCAATAGTAGACTCAACTCAGCCACGGGGCACACCCCCTTCGAGCTACTATATGGCTATACACCTGACTTCACCATTCCCGCTGGTAGGCCTACCGGTATCCCAACGCTCGATAAGCGTCTACAGCACTTAGTTTCCACAAGAAGGGATGCAGAGGCAGCTCTACGCCTAAGTAAAAGGCGAATGCAAACAGACGTTGAACAGAGACACAAACCATACGTCTTCAACGTCGGGGATAAAGTCTGGTTGCAAGCTAAGCAAATAAAAATACACCAGCAGTCGTCCAAACTGGGCCCAAAGCAACTAGGCCCATTTGAAGTCACTGAAGTCAGAAGTGACGTCGACTACAAGCTTGCACTCCCCCCTGCATTACGGATCCATGATGTATTTCATGTAGACCGCCTCTCCCCTTACAAGGGAAACGAAGTTAACGGGCTTATGCCACCTCCACCTGAACCCATCACAGTCGAAGGGGAAGAAGAGTACGAAGTTGACCACATTAGAGATTCGAAACTCTTTGGTCGTACTCTTAAGTACCTAGTTCGCTGGAAGGGCTACGGTGAAGGCGAGGACACTTGGGAGCCAGCTAAGAACCTAGTGCATGCCCCGGACAAAGTCAAGGAGTTCCACTCCTTAAATCCGGGTGCACCTAGAAAAATAGCAGCACTCATCTACGCGTCCTTGCCTTGGCAAGCATCTCATATGTACACAGAGGCCAACGCGGACGTCGACCCTTAAGAAGGGGGGTGATGTCATGGACGCGTATATTATTTTCCCTATTTTTCTGTATTTTTTACGGAATTATCTGAGGAAGATATAAAGGGCCGAAGTACGAGATACTGTTAGTCACATGCCGCCATCATGTGCACCTTCGAGCACGTGACCCTGGGACAGTTGCACCCTTAACGGGACAACCTAAACAGGTCACATTCCATTTACGTACGGACTCACACGATTGGTAGATAAGGAAGGAACCTTCTAGATAGTTCTAGACCTCGCTTAGTAGTTTACGCTTACTCGCTGTATTAGGTTTTACTCAGCAAGATAAGGCATCGCGTCAGCGCCATGACTAGTGCATCAGTCAGCACAATAGATAGCGCTATTAATAGACACGACGCGTCAGCTCCTGAGTCATGGAGTCTTACTGTACACTTAGTAATAGTGTTTAGACTCAGTTCAAGCTCAGCCACAGTAGCGTATATAAACCCTCCTGTAGCGTCCTGAGTGGAACCAACTTGTCCTCTTGGTTCTCCACTCAGGTGCGCATCTCCTTGTATTCCTTACTCCTTACCAATCTAACTTGTCCTCTTGGTTCTCCACTCAGCGTGCCACAGCGTGACCATAGGCGTCTTGAGTTCTTGCATAAAGACTCTGAGTTATTCGTCCACTCCGCTGTGACTGTGCGTTAGCGCGTGATTTATCTCCGCGCCGAGCTTGGGTGTGCTCACCAGGCAGTTCACTTATAGTTTACACTTGAGCTTGACGTAGCGAGGTTGTCATACCGCTACAGCTCCTCTTGAACTCGTACGACTAATAGCGTAAGTAGCTCGAACCCTACTACGGCTATCATGTGATAAGTACATGCCTCGTTGGCATGTGATTGTGCTACTCCTGCTGACTGATCTTTCTGTCCATGACACATTACTACTTACTAACGCGGTCATATTCGTAAGTAAGAGTCCTTCCCGCGTGCCGTGACACTCCCCAATCTGAACTTGTCCTCTTGGTTCTCCACTCAGTGTACCACAGCGTGATCTTGATAACTCGAGTTCTTGTATAAAGACTCCACGTCGTTGTCCCCTCCGCTGTGACTGTGCGTTAGCGCATGATTTATCTCTGCACTCAGCTTGGGTGTGCTCACCAGACGGTTCACTTTTAGTTCACACTTGAGCTTAGTGTAGCAAGGTGTCATACCACTACACAAGGCGCCAGTGGTGGTCGGTACTAGTTTGAGTCATTCAGCTCCGGGCGACATCGGCAAAGTCTTCTGTTTTGCTGTCACCGCACCGTCGTCATCGTTGTCGGTCGTGGTTTGCAGTGCACATGGCTGCATTGGTGGGGGGGTTGCTGCCACCGCCGCTGTCATCCTAGTGTACACCAGTGAACAGCGTATGCATGCACCGCTGTCACTGCCATTGTCCTCACGATCGTGGCTATGGCTGGTAGTGGTAGGCGGCTACGGAACCCGGAGGTGGCAAGTGATTGGTGTGCAGGCAAACCCTGCGCAAGCCAGCTGCCTCGATAGACTCGGATGGAGTCCCTCAAGCCACCTTTCCTACACTGCTCGGTGATTTCCGGTTTTGTTTGCTGAGGATTTGTGGATTCAATCATGGCTAACTTATATCCAAATGACAACAACCACAACCACAACAACCACCAACAACACCCACGACAACCACAACCAATGACCACGACAACCACAACCACGAGAACGACAGGCTCAACAACCATGACAACTGACGACAACCACGACGACAACCCCTTGACGCCCGTAACAACAACCACAACGACGACAACACAACGACGACTTGGAACACCATGATAGCAAGAATGCAATGCAATGACTGGCAACCACAACACTACTGACATGACAACTCAGACGCCGAGCAGCAGGCCTTTTCATACAAGTAGTAGTAGCTAGTTTATTAGTTTAGTACAGATATGTCAATAAATATCCTGCATCCAAGCTCGCGCATAAAGGGTGAGGCTACAAAACCCGCCATACTTCGGTTGAGGAGGGGTAGGGAAATTGCTATGGACCCCTACCCATGGGGTTCGCCAAACCCGCTGTGATCACTATCAACGGATCAACTTTGTCCGGTCCGCATAGACCGGGATAGGTTAGTCATGCACTCACCAAAAATTTCGAAATCAATAAGCAGAATATATAAATTCATTTATTAATTACTACGATTAATTTTGGTGGGAAAGAAATTCGGCATGGTCCCGTTAAAACCCCGCCTGTATGTGTAAGGTAGTCATCAGGGGCCAGGTGTTATGCAAACCGCTATACTGTAAGCGCTTATATGTGCGATTGCTCCCTTCGACCATCTCGGCACCTCGGCAATCCTAGTGCGCCTTGTGCTTCATGGCAGGCGCAGTCTTGGCGAAGTCTTAGCTCGAAGGATTTGCACTACCCAAAACCCTCTGCACTCTGTGCATAGGTGTTTTTCTTTTCTTTTTTTTGATCCATATTTAGTCTGGGATACACGCCCGAGACGCAGACCAGTCGCAGTAGCTACTAGCATTTGTGAAACATTCTCGTCCGTAAAGGTGGCCCCAAGTCAAGGAAACCTAAATGACCGAGACGCGAGAAAACCAAATGAAGGAACTCCATGGAAACATGAAACATAGGCCCAAGAGAGCAGCATACATGTGTGCGCATGAGCGCATACTAGTAGGTTAGTTTGGTCTTACAGGATAGATAACCAAAAGAGGGCACAAACCCTCACTTTACAGAACTCAGTCACATATGGCGGCGGTCCGGCTTCTGGCTTCGAGAGCGCGCGCGTGTCTGAACTTGCATAGCTTTTTGGCCCTGTCCCGGGTGGTGTACTGATAAAGGGGATGGACGGGGCAGAATGCCATGCTGAGGATGGCGAATGCGTTGTTGGTAGTACCGCGTGCAGTGGAGTAGGCTAGGATGTGCTCCGCGGTTCGGATGGGTTCCCCGCACAGGCAAGAGAGGTTTTCAGGGGGGGTCGTTGGGTCGGAAGAGCTGGGTGTACGTGCCCGTGAAGGCGTGGTCTGTTGCTACCTGTAGCACGGTGGAGGTGGTGCGCTTGTTGTACTTCGGTGTCTTGGTCTTCCTCCCATTCGCGTCCCGGACCTTGTCGACAGATTCGGTCTAAAGCGGATGGTGTTTGTCATGCTTTGGGGGGAAGGACGATTTTGTGACAGCAGGAGCGGGAGATGGTGTCTTCACCCAGTACACGCTGGTTGAAGCCGGGGATGAGGGTGCCAGTCCACCACTTATCTTCCCATTGTTAAAACGCACGACACCTGGCCCTGTCTTTCTGGAAAGAGGTCGATTGTACGCGGTCGAGCCCATTAGGGGGTTCCCTCTTGCAAGACTTGGACGCCATGTGCTGTGCCACCCTTTGCCCATTCAAGTCCTGATCCTGATCGTAATCCCCATCATGCAGGCAACAATTTCTGTTCTCGCCTTATATTTCGCATTGCTACATCTCGAAATCGATCGTGGAAACCACATCTAATTCAGATCATATTGATGAGAAGTACAGAGTGGTCACCTCAAAAAATCGTCCCAATCCGTCGCATGTCTATGCGGAGTTTGTCGTGCATTTGTTTGTCAATGGATTGTTCCACGGTGCTGACAACGAAGTCCAGGACGAGAGAGTAGATGTAGACAGTTCTGGGGGCAGACAAGGTGCAACTACATTGTCTACTGGTCTAAAGAATGACGCTGCTTCGACGCTATCGGAACGTATTGAATTATCAGAATCGAGAGCGCCTAGGGATGGTGAAGACTCCAAGGAAGAGAGCGAAGAAGTGAGTTCTGTTCTACGAATACTTCATCGACTTACGTTCGCTCCTCTCCCAGATCCCTCTCGCTGAGATACACAAATTGGGGAAGAAAAACTCATTGGGATCGGTGGCACGCTTCTCGAGTTATCCAGTCCAGTCGCTGAAATGGGCTGCAAAGGGCATCTTCCCCTCGTACACAAGCCCAACCTACATCACCGAGGTTGTCAGTCCCATACACTACATTTTAGACACTGGATGGGGTAGATGTGTACTCGCAGAAGGTGCGAGGCACCAAGGACACAATGTACCAAGCATTGGCGATGCCGAAACTGTGACGCCACCGTTCCTTCCCGGGTACAGGCATGGATATTCAGCACCGACGGATGGAGCGAGCTGAGGGCAGAGATGCACACCCAGTGTTCTCTGATCGACGTTTGTTCCTTCGTCGGTCTGAGCCGCCTCGGTGGTTGAAGCTGAACACATATTCGAGGAGCGCGGTGAGGTTTGCCGGAATGAGATACAGACCTTAGCGTAAGGTTAGGTGTGGACGTCGAGTCGTCTGTGCACAGCGGCCCAGGCATCTAACAGAGAACCCCTGTCAGTTGAGAGAGATGGTGGTACCCCATTTTCATTTTCCCTAGTTGATTCTCGTCCATATGGTCTGGACAGGAATTTCACACGGATCAGCCAAGGATCTGATCTAGTACTTCGGACTCGGACTCGGCACGCCACACGCCAGTCATATCTCATCTATCCTGCCTGGGAGCTTGCCCCAATGGTCTCCTAGAATTATTAGTACGAATCGTGGGTCTGGGCTTGATTATGCGGCTAGATAGGATATACGCTGGGCCGCCATCCTGTGGAGTTGGCTTTGAATGACCAATGTAGGCTGTGCGCGTCTCCCTTCGGGAACTGTCCGGCTCTACGGGATCTGGCTTTTCTTTCTTAGATTCTCTGCAGGATGCAGGTGAGACGTCCGTTGCCACTGGCATCCGAAGGGGTACGCTCCCACGCAGAGATGAATATCCAAGGACAATTTGAATAAGTCATATTAGCTCCTGACCAGCAGACTTCCCTAGTTTCTTTTTTTTGGGGGGATCCATTTCATTACCGGGATGCATGTCCGAGACACAGACCAGTCATAGCTAAGAGAACACTACAGTTATGAAGCACATTTGTCCTACATGAGGTGGCCCCGAGAGACTTCCCTAGTTCACCCCTCCACGATTCTGGCTCACTTGGCTTCTTACCTCTGCCTCCGCGTGGTCATTGGAGGGATTATTTTCTCACTCAAGCGATAGGGGTCATCCGATCTCGACCTCACGCTTTGGTGCCAACTCGACCCACGCCCTTGTGCGAGTCCTCTGGGCGAATTAATTCAGTTGGACCACATAGAGCACACATACACCAAGACAGATGCCTGTTCGCATCTTAATGCCCGAGTAGAGCGGCGGCCCAAGTCAGAATCGTTTTCCTTTTGGAGCCCCTTCTGTGTCGGGTGTGCTCGTTCACACGCCCGAACGCCGTATCCCTCTCTCCTGGGCCGACGGATCCGTGCGCGGATACCGTTTGTGTCGATACATTGGAGGGGGCGCGGATGCTGTGGTGGTTCTGGGCAGAGACCCGATTTTGCACAGCGTCTTGAGACGGGCGCAATCGGCCGAGGGCCCCACCGCCCCCCTTCCCCTAGGTGGTTTGTGTAATTGGCCTTTGAGACTAACGGTTGCGCTTCGATCCGATATGGTTGCAGCCCAGGAATATGGTTCGGAGGGGGGCACCCGATTTTGCATGGCATCCCGCGAAGGGCACCCGGCGGGGGGCCTCCATCACGATACCTCCCTTGCCCCCAATACGGTTCGTATTGGTCGTAGAGACGCGCTTCGCCCCGATATGGTTGCAGCCCAAGGATGGTGCCAAGGGGGGACCGGGTGTTGCATAGTGTCCTGGTGGGGCACCGGGCCCATCCATCACGGTGCAAAGAGGATCACATGTTTTTTGAATGAAGAAAGCGCTATTATGAGTGTAGTAAGAAAGCGTGATGTGTAGTCCGTATACGTGCATGCGTGATATCAGAATCGTGGGAGCGACATCCACAGTAGGTCTAGTCCAGGTCATTGTGAATCGTCGCTCTTCAGAATTTTCCTTCCTTCAAACATTGCACTGCCTCAACGCATCCCGGTTCTGCACATTGAATTCTTCATATGCGGTGAACCACCACTCGATCGCTTCGGCATGCACCCCACCGCGATCTTTGCGCGCCCTTTCGATCGCACGCTCGAGGCGCTTGCCCTCGACAATCTCCTTTCCGTCCTTTGGAAATGGCTTGGGCAGCGTATAATGGACGATGCGCAGCTCCTCGCGCAGCGCGTCCCATAGCGCGGGGCTCCTCTCACGGATCGCCAGGTTCCCGTTGTACACATACGGCAGACGCACGGCATCTGCGCCAAAATACACGTTCAGGAATGCCTGGTCCGCCTCGCGAGGGTTGAACCGTGCGTCCGCGATCCGCGCGCGCATGGTCTCGAACGCGGCGCTGCTCGGGTGGAGCACGAGCACGCCCGTGTTGAAGTGGAGCTTGAAGCCCGAGTCTCCGTACACGTCTGGCACGGCTGCAAACGGGAAGGGGAGGTCGAACAGCTCGTCGAAATTGCGTCGCACGAGCGTGTCCGCATCGAGATAGACGACGCGCTGGATGCCCAGTGTGTCTAGCGTCCAGAGGCGTAGCTTGGTGTACGTGTCGCCAAAGCGGTAGTTGATGCCAGCGCCGTCGTGCGGCGCTGGAATTAGCTCGACTTCGAGCGGCTCCCAGCCCGCCGCGCGCAGGATGCAGAGGGCGCGGGCGGAGAGGCGGCCTGGGAGGTGGAAGAGGATGAGCCGGGCCGATGTTCCCGCTTTTCGGAGTGAGTACCCGAGGGTGGCGGCAGGGATGGTAAACAGGTCGTTGTAGACCGTAGTCACGACTGCGCGCGAGTCCGGATGGGATGCATTTGAGATGGGTACCCATGAGGTGAACTGTGGTTTTCTGTAGCAGACTTTGGTCAGGGTCGCTCGGTCGGAGGATTGCCATCAGAACTCGGCGGGGGTTGGCCCAAAGAACGACTCACAACATTTGAAAGTCGTCGAGGGGGGTTGGAGTCTGAGGGTGATACAACTTGTACAGAAGGACGAGGTTGAAAAACGTTGCCAATGCCAATCCCCGTAGCAGCCAAGCATCCTTCGAGTCTCGTTTGCGACTTGAGACTCGCGAATAGGGTAGCGTTGACCCATTCCATGGGAGGGACACCATAGCGGCTGTCTATTGGCACTGGTAGGAGTGCTGAGCGATCCCGTAGGCCTTAGGTTTGGGTGTATGTACGTGGCGTGGCAAGTGGCGCGGGGGTAGAGGAGGGTTCTGGGATCGAAGTCGCCGTCTTATGTTTTATAACCAAATGGAGTAGGCATCAAGGGCCGCAGCGTGCATACTGCTCCACACGGTCAAACAGGCAACACCAGTTCAGTACTCAATATTGTAACGGCAAAGATATGGTGAAATTGGACGTAATCACTTGACAAAGCTGACAGACGGCAAACGCGATCCCAAAGCCGACCAAAGCCCTACAACATTGTCCTGTCGTCAGGGTGACTATGAGGGCATATGTTCAGAGATTACGTCTGGGAAGCTTGCGTGCACATTTCTTTGGCCAGCCTGTTTGACTTGTGATTACCATCTGTGGAAGGTTTCCCTTTTAGAGTAAGCGCTTATACGTGCGATTGCTCCTTCGACGCCTCGGCACCTCGGCAATCGATTTTGCCGTGTTCGATCTTGCGCTTCGTGGCTAGTAGTAAACTCTTGGCAAAGTCTTGAGCTCGAAGGATTCCCACTACCCAAAGACCCTGTGCGTGGGTGTTTTTCCGAGGGGAGATACAGTACACTCACTCTAATGGGTGGCCATGCTGAGGTATTTGGGCCTCGCGCTCTGCACCCACATGTTCAACCCACATACTCATCATGACGCCTATCAAGAATCTGTTGCTTGTGATCGCAGTCCCTGCCGTGCGAATAGTGACTGATTGTCAGAGTCCACTCCATCAAAAGGACAAAGAACAAGGAGTCGTGAATGCGCCTACCTCCCATTTTTTGCGTTATTCCCATGGCCCGGAGTCTTCTTTCTTGCTCGATCTTCTCTTTGTCTGCTTCTTTAGTTATCTTGTGACCCATCAATTATCTCATACCCGCTCTATCCCTTACAATGGCTTTGAATTCGGGTTTAAAACACCTGTGGATCAAAGTGGCACGCCCAAGGATCACTTGCCCTCGTCGTGATGGAGTTCTCTGATATCGCAATCCCCATCATGCAGGCAACAGTTTCCGTTCTCGCCTTATATTTTGCATTGCTACATCTCAAAATCCATCTTGTCACGATTGTGGAAACCACATCTGATTCAGATCATGTCGACGAGAGGTACAGAGTGGTCGCCCCAAAAAATCATCCCAATCCGCCGCATGTCTATACGGAGGTTGTCGTGCGCTTGTCTGCCAGTGGATTGTTCTACGGTACTGACACAGAAGTCCAGATGTAGACAGTTCTGGTGGCAGACAAGGTGCGACCACGTCATCTGCTGGTCTTGAGGATGATGCTGGTTCTACGCTATTGGAACATATAGAGTTATCGAAATCGAGAGCGCCTAGGGATGGTGAAGACTCCGAGGAAGAGAGCGAAGAAGAAGTGAGTTCTTTTCTACGAATACTTCATCGACTTACGTTTGCTCCTCTCCCAGGTCCTTTCGCTGAGATACACAGATTGGGGAAGAAAAACTCATTGGGGTCGGTGGCACGCTTCTCGAGTTATCCGGTCCAGTCGGGCTGCAAAGACATCTTCCCCTCGTACACAAGCCTAATCCACATCACCGGGGTTGTCAGTCCAATACACCACATTTCAGACACTGGATGGGGTCGACATGTACTCACAGAAGGTGCGAGGCACCAAGGACGCAATGTACCACGCCTTTGAGAGTATTGGCAATGCCAAAACTGCGACGCCACCGTTTCTTCCCGGGTACAGGCGTGGATATTCAGCACCGACGGATGGTGTGAGCTGAGGGTGGAGTTGCACACCCAGTGTTCTCTAATCGACGTTTGTCCCTTTCAGGGTCGGTCTGAGCCGCCTCGAGGTTGAAGCTGAACATGTAGTCGAGGACGTATGAGGTTTGCCGGAATGAGATACAGACCTTAGCGTAAGGTTAGGTGTGGACGTCATATTTGAAAATAGGCACAACTGGAATAGGCACATTGGCACAGCGGCCCGGGCGTGTCGCCCACCTTCATGGTAAGGTTAAAGGTGACGCTGGGGTAAAAGGTGGTCCTTGGTTTTTTTTCCAGTTTGGGAAACTGGACCTCAGGCTGAAATCACTACGGATCCGAAGTAAAGTAAATAAGTTCCGTTTTATCAGGTTCGCACTCTTGCACTCTACTAGGTTCGAGCGCCTCAGCCAGTCCTCGCACTGCCTATACGTCGTGATTGTTTATAGGTCGTCAAGGGTCCCCATTGATGTCGTCCGTTGCGCCGAGTGATTCCTGGTTACAGCGTTGACTACCCCTGACAAGCCAGGACAGGCATAACTCAACTCGAAATGGTTCTTGTGATCCACCTACTCACAGCGTGGCCTCGGAGCTACGTATCGATACTGTAACTTTGATTTCTAGGTATAACTCACGATGCAAAGAGGATCACATGTTTTTGTTCAAATGAAGAAAGCGCTATCATGAGTGTAGTAACTTACAAATGCGTGATGTGTAGTCCGTATACGTGCATGCGTGATATCAGAATCGTGGGAGCGACATCCACAGTAGGTCTAGTCCAGGTCGTTGTGAATCGTCGCTCTTCGGAATTTTCCTTCCTTCAAACATTGCACTGCCTCAACGCATCCCGGTTCTGCACATTGAATTCTTCATATGCGGTGAACCACCACTCGATCGCTTCGGCGTGCACCCCACCGCGATCTTTGCGCGCCCTTTCGATCGCACGCTCGAGGTGCTCGCCCTCGACGATCTCCTTTCCGTCCTTTGGAAATGGCTTGGGCAGCGTATAATGGACGATGCGCAGCTCCTCGCGCAGCGCGTCCCACAGTGCGGGGCTCCTCTCACGGATCGCCAGGTTCCCGTTGTACACGTACGGCAGACGCACGGCATCTGCGCCAAAATACACGTTCAGGAATGCCTGGTCCGCCTCGCGAGGGTCGAACCGTGCGTCCGCGATCTGCGCGCGCATGGTCTCGAACGCGGCGCTGCTCGGGTGGAGCACGAGCACGCCCGTGTTGAAGTGGAGCTTGAAGCCCGAGTCTCCGTACACGTCTGGCACGGCTGCAAACGGGAAGGGGAGGTCGAACAGCTCGTCGAAATTGCGTCGCACGAGCGTGTCCGCATCGAGATAGACGACGCGCTGGATGCCTAGTGTGTCTAGCGTCCAGAGGCGTAGCTTGGTGTACGTGTCGCCAAAGCGGTGGTCGATCCCAGCGCCGCCGTGCGGCGCTGGAATTAGCTCGACTTCGAGCGGCTCCCAGCCCGCCGCGCGCAGGATGCAGAGGGCGCGGGCGGAGAGGCGGCCTGGGAGGTGGAAGAGGATGAGCCGGGCCGATGTTCCCGCTTTTCGGAGTGAGTACCCGAGGGTGGCGGCAGGGATGGTATACAGGTCGTTGTAGACCGTAGTCACGACTGCGCGCGAGTCCGGATGGGATGCATTTGAGATGGGTACCCATGAGGTGAACTGTGGTTTTCTGTAGCAGACTTTGGTCAGGGTCGCTCGGTCGGAGAATTGCCATTAGAACTCGGCAGGGGGGGGGGGGGGAAAGAACAAGAGGGACGACTTACAACATTTGAAAGTCATCGAGGGGGGTTGGAGTCTGAGGCTGAGAGTAATACAACTTGTACAGAAGGACGAGGTTGAAGAACGTTGCCAATGCCAATCCCCGTAGCAGCCAAGCATCCTTCGAGTCTCGTTTGCGACTTGAGACTCGCGAATAGGGTAGCGTTAACCCATCCCATGGGAGGGACACCATAGCGGCTGTCTATTGGCACTGGTAAGAGTACTGAGCGATCCCTTAGGTTTGGGACCTTTGGGTGTATGGGTGTACGTGGCGTGGCAAGTAGCGTGGGGTTAGAGGTGCGATATAAGGGTTCTGGGATCGAAGTCGCCATCGTGTGTTTTATAACCAAATGGAGTCGGCAGCAAGAGCCGCAGCGTGCACACTGCCCCGCAAAGTCAAACAGGCAGTACTGTAACGGCAAAGATATGGTGAAATTGGACGTGATCACTTGACAAAGCTGACAGACGGCAAACGCGATCCCAAAGCCGACCAAAAGGCCTACAACATTGTCCTGTCGTCAGGGTGACTGAGGGCATATGTTCAGAGATTATGTCTGGGAAGCTTGCGTGCATATTTCTTTCGCCAGCCTGTTTACCATCTGTGGGAAGGTTTCCCTTTTAGAGTAAGCGCTTATACGTGCGAATTGCTCCCTTCGACGCCTCGGCACCTCGGCAATCGAATTTGCCGTGTTCGATCCTGCGCTTCGTGGCTAGTAGTAAAGTCTTGGCAAAGTCTTGAGCTCGAAGAATTCCCACTACCTAAAGACCCTGTGCGTGGGTGTTTTTCTGAGGGAAGATACAGTACACTCACTCTCATGGGTGGCCGTGCTGAGGTATTTGGGCCTCGCGCTCTGCATCTACATGTTCAATCCACATGCTCATCATGACGCGCATGACGGATGGTAGCTATCAAGTGTTTGTTGCTTGTGGTCGCAGTCCCTGCTGTGCGAGTAGTTACTGATTGTCAGAGTCCACTCCATCAAAAGGACAAAGAACAAGGACGTCGTATATGCGCCTACCTCCCTTTTTTTTGCGTTGTTCTCCATACTCCGGAGTCTTCTTTCTTGGTCGATCTTCTCTTTGTCTGCTTTCCCTGATATGTGCTTACAATCGCTTTGAATTCGGGTTGACGAGACCTGTGGATCAGAGTGGCACGCCTAAGGATCACTTGCCCTTGCCGTGATGGAGTTCTCTGATATCGCAATCCCGCCTTATATTTCGCATTGCTACATCTCGAAATCCATTGTGGAAACTACATCTAATTCAGATCATGTCGACGAGAGGTACAGAGTGGTCACCTCAAAAAATCGTCCCAATCCGTCGCATGTCTATGCGGAGTTTGTCGTGCGTTTGTCTGCCAAAGGATTGCTCTACGGTACTGACAACAAAGTCCAGGACGAGAGAGTAGTGTAGACAGTTCTGGGGGCGGACAAGGCACGACTACGTCGTCTGCTGGTCTTGAGGACGACGCTGCTTCTACGCTCTCGGAACTTACAGAGTTATCGGACTCGAGAGCGCCTAGAGATGGCGAAGACTCCGATGAAGAGAGCGAAGAAGAAGTGAGTTATGTTCTACGAATACTTCATTGACTTACGTTCGCTCCTCTCCCAGGTCCCTCTCGCTGAGATATACAGATTGGGGAAGAACTTATTGAGGTAGGCTTCTCGAGTTCCCCGGTCCATTCGCTGAAATTGGCTGCAAAGGGCGTCTTCGCCTCGTACCGAAGCCCAACCTACTTCACCGGGGTCGTCGGTCCCATACACACATTTCAGACCCTGGATGGGGTCGACGTGTACTCGCAGAAGGTGCGAGGCACCAAGGACGCAATGTACAATGTCTTCGAGAGTGTTGGCACCGAAACTGTGACGCCACCGTTCCTTCCCAAGTACTTGGTCATGCCATTTGACTTGCACATCCACTGGTGGAGCGGAGGGGTACGGGCATGAATATTCAGCGCCAACGGACGGAGCGAGCTGAGGGCAGGAGATACACACCCGACGTTTTTTTGTTCGATGGTCTGAGCCGCCTCGGTGGTTGAAGATGAACACATATTCGAGGGTAGAAAGGAGTACGATGAGGTTTGCCGGAATGAGGTACAGACCTTAGCGTAAGGTTAGGTGTGGACGTCGAGTCGAGTCAAGCTTGCCATGTCGGAACGGGTCATATTCTCAAAGATTATTTCTTCACTTTCTCTGCGCATCTCGCTGCATCGCAGCTCAGTTTATATTTCTCCTGTCCAGTGCCAACGCCGTCTATTCAGCATAGCGTTTACCAGACAAATGTCGTTCAAACTACCAACGCTACCAGAGGTTCCCGGAGCGGACCCCACCCGCGCCGTGCTCGACTCTTTCAAAATCGCCATCGCGAAACGTGTCGCGGATGCGCTCCCACCGTTGACGCTCGAGCAGGTCTACCAGGGTGTCGACTATGGCAAGAAGGGCGTCGACTTTACAATTGCGCTCCCGCGCTTCCGTCTTCCCGGGAAGGTCGACGTGCTGGCCAAGACGGTCATCGACCAGGTGTGTGCCCTTTGTCGTGCTCCCCCCTACAACTCTGCTTATTTTTTCGTTCCTAGTTCCAAGCAGACGATTTTGTCGAGTCCGTCACGCACGACAAGGCGTTCTTACACTTCATGTTGAAGACCCCCTCGCTCCTGCGCGCCGTACTGACGCAGGTGCACGAGCTCACATATGATACATCGTCTGGTGCTCCTGAGTACGGCACAAACACGTCCGGCGCGGGCAAGAAGGTCATCATCGAGTACTCGTCGCCGAACATTGCAAAAAGCTTCCACGTCGGCCATCTCCGCTCGACCATCATCGGCGCATTCTTGTCAAATCTATACAAGGCGTGTGGGTGGGACGTCGTGTCAATGAACTACCTAGGGGATTGGGGCACGCAGGTTTGTTCCGATCTCTTCTCTGCCTCGCTCCTTACCAACCGCGATCAGTTCGGATTGATTGCAGTTGGGTTCGAAAAGTACGGATCGGACGAAGAGCTGCAAAAAGATGCGATCAAGCATCTGTTTGACGTCTACGTGAATATCAACAAAGACGCCGAGTCCGACCCGGGCGTGAAGACGGCAGCCGCCGCGTGGTTCAAGCGCATGGAAGAAGGCGACGAGGACGCGCTTAAGAATTGGCGCGTGTGGCGCGAGCTGTCCGTGAAGAAGTACGCGGAGGAGTACGACCGGCTAAACGTACACTTTGACGTGTACACGGGCGAAAGCAAGGTCGGGAAGAAGTGGCAGGACCATGCGTTGGAGCGACTGAACGAGATGGGGTTGATCAGCGACGTGGAGGGCGCGAAGCTGGTCGACTTGGAAAAGTGGAAGCTCGGCAAGGCCGTCCTGCGAAAAAAAGGTCCGCACGTCTCACTGTCACCCTTACGCGTGTGTTCTCAACGCTGCGTGCCAGACGGAACGTCCATATACTTGACGCGCGACATCGGCGGAGCGATCGAGCGATACGAACAGCACAAGTTCGACAAGATGATCTACGTCATCTCTTCGCAGCAGGATCTGCACACGTCGCAGTTCATCAAGGTGCTCAACTTGATGCAATTCCCTTGGGCGCAGAGCATCGAGCACGTCAACTATGGCCTCGTGCTTGGCATGAGCACGCGGAAAGGCACAGTCGTCTTCCTCGAGCAGATCATCCGCGAGGCGGCAAGCGTGATGCACGACCAGATGAAGAAGAACCAAGAGAAGTACGCCGCGGTCGAGGATCCGGAGCAGACGAGCCTCGAGGTCGGCCTTGCCGCGATCAAGATCCAGGACATGGCCGCCAAGCGGTACGTGTGCTCTCATCACCCCTCTCAGGCCCTTTTCCCAACAAATTGCCCTTCAGGATAAACAACTATACCTTCAACTGGGACCGCATGACGTCCTTCGAGGGCGACACGGGCCCGTACCTGCAGTACGCGCACGTCCGGCTGACCTCGCTCACGCGCAAGAACCCCGAGCTGCTGCCGCTCCCGCCGCCCGCGCAGATCGCGACGGAGACGCTCGCGGAGCACCCCGCGGCGCGCGAGATCGCGTTCCTGCTCGGGACGTACCCGGACGTCGTGCGCACCGCGCTGCGCACGCACGAGCCGAGCGGCGTCGTCACGTTTGCGTTCCGCCTCGCGCACGCGATATCGAGCGCGTGGGAGACCGTCGTGGTCAAGGGCGAGGCGGACGTCGAGCGTGCGCGCGCGCGGATGTGGCTGTATCTATGTGCGCGGGACGTGCTGGGCGCCGCGATGCGCTTGTTGAGCATCCGGCCGCTGGAGCGGATGTGAGGAGACGGTCGGTTCGACTTGAAAAAAATCTTGTATCTCTATACGCCGCGCCCTGGTGTGGACAAACAACAGACGAAAAGGAAGGCCGAAAATAGATTAATAGCAAGAGAGGTATTAAAGACTGGCAATCGAAACCCAAACAGACATTCGACGGCAAGATTACAATAATACACTTGTTCCTAATAGAACACCCCAAGGTCTCAAATCGAAAGATTGTATTCGTACTCGCCGCTCCCGCTCTGGGCGATCCAGAGCACGATTGCAGAGAGCATCAGGCATACGTTCTGCGCGACGTTGGCGTAGCCATAATACTGAAACTGGTCCGGATATGCAGGGATAACGTACTTGAGCACCAGCAAAGCCTACGTGACGGGGAAATACATATCGTTAACTTTCGCATGGAGAGAGTGACGTAAGGGGACATACGACGCTGCCAGCTAACCCACCAGCCATGAGAGCAAAGCCGACGAACAGGAAGAGGCGGGCGCGCCAGACCGCGCTCGAGTCTCCAAAGCCCTCGTCGCCACGCACACGGTCCTTGTCGATCAGGTTGATGACGAGGATGCCGAGGAGAGAGCACAGGCCGGGGACCCAATCTGCGAAGGCGACGTGCACGGGCACGGGGTAGTCTGCCTCGCCAGCTGGTGAGTGAGCGTGTGCGGAGAGAATTGCGGCGTCAAGGAATGTCCATATTCCAAGCGAGAACTGGGATTCGATTCATGGGTTTAGGAAGGAGAAGGACGAGGGGGAGGGCTTACGAGGCCGCCGGCGAGGTAGACACCAAATGTGCGACGGTGCTTGCCCAGATTAAGCTTTTCGAGAAATGGGAATGGGTTTAGACAGACACGGCGGGGGTCGTAATCTGAGCGTGGAAGCGACATTGCGGAGGAGTGCTTTGTGGGGTCGTCGTAAACGTCGAGGCGCAGCCTCAACAAGTCTCCGGGGCCGAGTAACCGCAGCAGCCCAGCGTGGGAATAAAATAGTCAATTCGTCCACGTTCTCCTCTGGTACTACTTTGTACATTACTCTGGCAGTAATCACACTTTTGGTCGTCGTGCCACCCGAAGCCCTATCAGTGCTATCACTAGTATGAAACGACCGCTTCAGATCTCTTATTTTTTTTTACAAAAAAAAAGACAACAACCGCGTGCCTACTCGATTTAGCTGAGACGATGCACATATACGTTCAAGTTGCATATACGCAACTTGCTGTAGTTGGACCTGGGCTGTACTATCCCCCACATAAAAGCATAATCCACGGCCCTTGAATCAACGTCGACTCAACCATGACTTCTGACCAGTACGTATTAATATCACCAGTTTTCTTAGCTGTCTGATGGGTGATTGCCGGTTTTCGAATAGGAACGAAATCGAACTTGCTTCGTTATTCTCACTGGCCATCATCTGTATCGTCCATGTGACAATACTGCATTCATTCTCTACCGTTTCCTCGCAGGGCTCAGCAGATGGGACTTCTCGGGGTTGGCAGACCGAGTACTATCCTACCTCTCCTAGTGGAGTAACGAGTGAAACCCCTGAAATGTTCGAAGGTAAGACCTACAAGCAGCGCATGCGCGATAGTTGACCAGTGTGTAAGTTACACCCGAACAATATTCAGGGTGTGATATTCTACCCACCCTTCGTGAAAGAATTCGGCTGGTGCAGAAGGGTAGGGCACACAACTTGAAGTAGCGTTTTCATGAACGCTAACGAATGTGTAAGACACGGCCGAAAGGCACCTACAGGATGAAGTCTCTTCTACCTTTCTCTGTGGAGGAATTCATGGACCCCCTAAATGTACGTCCCACGGGTAGCGCAGACGACGATAGCTGACGGGTTTGTAAGGCCAAAGAAAAAGTCATTTAGAAGATGAGATCATTGCTGGGCCATCCGGTGAGGTAATTCCTGCGTTTTCACGGAAAAGTGTACCCCACGCGTGGCGCTTGCGGCGATAGCTGACCCCTGCATTAGACCCAGTCGGAAGGGGTTCCGACGATGAAATTGTTTTCTGCCCACGCAATATCAAGCATTGATCCCCAGAGAAGTAATGCCCGCGCGTAGTACCCACAACAATAGCTGATCTGTGTGACAGGGGAAACCTCTAGGGAGGTCACAATGGAAATGCTCCCACAAGATATTCTTCTTGGAATATTCGATATTTATCGACTGGACTCTCTGAATCATTCACAACTTGGAGGACGCCCATGGAAATGGCATACGCTTGCCCACGTCTCTCAAAGATGGCGATCTATCATATTCGCATCATCTCGGTATCTCGATCTGAAAGTTTTCTGCACATACGGAACTCCTGTCAGAGAGATTCTGGGCTCCTCTTTGGATTTGCCTATAATCGTGCGATTCGGAGGATTCCCGGGGTCATGTTTTTTAACTGCTGGCGACGCAGATGGTATCATTGCCTTGCTCGACCATTCAACACGCATACACGAGGTTCAATTAACTGCGACAGCTCCACTATTGGAAAAAATGGCCAAACTGACGCAACAGCCATTTTCGGTGTTACATTACCTACATCTTTCTACACGAACTGAGCGCGGACTTGTCCTTCCTAGTGAATTCGGTGGCACCCCCCGCTTGCGTATCATCCGCATGGTTAGAGTCGCACTTCCGGCGTTTCCAAAGCTTCTATCATCGGCCCAGGAACTAATTTCTCTTCAGCTTGAGGAAATACCGAGTATCGGCTACACACTAGAAGCACTTCTCATTTGCTTACCCATAATGACCCGGCTCAAAACTCTTCGCGTCCATTTTCTTTCCCCATCATCCCACCCAATTCTAACAAGTACGCTTCAGTCTCCGGAAAGACGTTCCGTCCTCCCTTGTCTCAATTACATAGAATTCCACGGTGCCAGCGAGTACTTGGAATCCCTTTTGTCCATGATCACCGCCCCTTTCCTCAATTATATTCATATAGCGTTTTTCAATCAACTCATCTTTCATACCCCCCAATTCCCCGAACTCTCCCAGTTCATTCTCCGCACAGAAACGCAACGATCACCTAATCAAGCGACTATTCACTATTTAGCGACCGATATTTCCATCATCCTTGCTCAGCCGGGAATGCCGCATCACTTTGCGTTACGGATTTTATGCAAGCAGCTAGATTGGCAGATCTCATCTATGTCCCAGGTGTGCGAAGGACTTTCTCAAATCTTCCCTCGTGTGGAGCTGCTTGACATCAGTGCAGCTACTTCTCTTCTGGGCGGACAAGATGACGTGGACCTTTCACAGCTTGAATTTCTGGACCTTTTCCGTCAATTCATTAATGTGAGGAGACTTCATGTAACCGGAGAATCTTTGTCACATGTCGCTTGCGCTTTTGGATCGATCACTGGCCAGCTGGCTGTCACAGTGTTACCAGAACTACGGGAGATTCACGTGGGGAAGCTTGCCGAACTCGCCTCCGCGCAGAGTGACCTTGCGCAATTTATTGCCTCGCGTGAGCACTCCGATCGTCCCATCGTCATTCGCAGTTTGGAACCGGAACCGGATCAGAACCCTCAATCTCCTGCTGATTGTGACTATGCTACCCCGACGGAAACTGATACCAACCGTACTCGAGGACTCGGAGACAATCCAACTGTAGTTCCGGAAGTCGGCGTTCGGGACATCCGCGAGCACCTCCGTAGAAACCCCCATCTGTTTGTGATCCGATCTCTTTTTCAACGGGAATCATACCACCTACTACCTATCACCCAGAATGATAACCAGGAAGCAAGTGAGAATTTGACTGGGTTGTCCCGGGACCTCCTTGACATGCACCCTGGAAAAGAGTCCGAGGTCAAGTTATTACAGAGATTGGCACTTTCGCCCGCCTTTAGAAGCCAAATTTCCGGGGAAATCGCTCGAACCATCCAAGGAACCATCTCCATCCCCGCTGTGGTTCGTCGGAATGGTATGGGTGCTATGTACGAGCGACTCAGTATGGAATGGTGGTGGGCAACCTTCGCGAGGACGTGGGCCCATTCTTCGACGACGCTGGCATACCAGAATACCCTATCTGCCCTCCGGAGCATTTTAGTTGCGGGGCTTACCACACGATTACTGTACCCCTTCTTCGGATGTCTGGGGCCAAGACTACACATTCCGTTGGAGTATTCATCCTACCTGATCGAGAGAGGTCAGCTAGAATTAGCCGTCGAGACAATCGAGCAAGGAAAGGTGTTGATCTGGTCCGAAATGTTCGGGCTTCGCTCTTCCACGCGGCAGCTTCGAAGGGCCAACCCCAATCTTGCAGACAGACTTGCGCATTTCACCCAAGCTCTGGAGGCAATTAACACTCCAATCTCTGCAGATCAAGGGGGCCCGGACGCATTCAGTCCCGCATTCGAGGAGCTTCAGAGACTTTTAGAGGGACGTCAAGAAGTCATTCAGAAGATACGAGCCCTGCAGGGTTTCGCGAACTTCATGAAGGCCAATACATTTCGCACTCTCCAATTCGCTGCTGCCCAGGGACCAATCATTATTATTAATCATTGCCATTGGCGCTGTGATGTCCTCATCGTTCTTCACGACTCCTCACCTTCCCTCATTCCTACCAACGAAGGGTTATACGAACGTGCAAGTCACCTGGCAAGCCTGCTCACAGACACACGTAACGACAGTGGAGTTGACTCAAGACAGTACGAAAAAGTGCTATGTTACGTACTTGAGGAGCTGTACGAACTCATTGGCCAGCCAGTCATGAGCAGATTACAGGAATTGGGTATACCGAAGCAGTCGAGGATTTGGTGGTATCCAACCTCGGTTTTTTGCTCTCTCCCTCTCCACGCGATGGGGCCTGTTCCGTCAGCTCGTGGTCCTAAGCGATATTTCTCCGACATCTATGTTTGCTCGTACACGCCGACACTTGACGCCGTCATACAGTCCCGAGCCTCTCCGAAGCCTGATCCTCAATTATCTCTGCTTCTTGTGGCACAACCCGACAGATCTACCCCGGGTGTATGGGGAGAGATGCAGGCGATTCAGAGCATCAGAATCCCTGTGACTGTTCTTGTGTCTAAATTTGCAACACAACAGGCCGTAGTTGAAAATCTCCCGAATCACACCCTCGCCCACTTCGCGTGTCATGGCTCACTAGGAGCAGAGGTGCCGCTTGACGCGGCAATCCGACTGTACGGTGATGATCGACTCACTTTGCGTGACATTGCAAACCTCCGACTACCTCCTGCCGAACTTGCCTTCCTTTCTGCTTGTCATACTGCAGAGCCGACAGACGGGGACGACCCTACCGAGGGTTTGAACATCGCCGCTGCAATGCAGTACCATGGGTTTAGAAGCGTTGTTGGAACGATGTGGAAGATGGCAGATGCTGACGGAAGGGACATCTCCGAGCCATTCTACGAGCATTTACTTGCGCGTGGTAGCGAGAGTCATGACGTCCCTCTTGGTGAGAGATCGGCTCGGGCATTGCGGGATGCGGTACGGAGATTGAGGAAGAGAAAGGATATTACCGTGGGCCGATGGGCGAATTGGGTTCACTAGGGCGCATGAAGAGAACCGCCGATGTGGTACTCTAGAACACGCTTTCCTGAAATTGTACAGAAGTCGTTCCAAATCGTGATTGACTGTGATCCTCAATCATCAAGTTTCGGTCGTTCTTCATGCAAGCTTTATGTCTGGTAAATGATGGCCCGGCGGTTGACGCCAAATGTGACTGGCAATTCTTGCATAGATCTTGGCATAGACTGACTTTTCTGAGGAACAGGAATCTAGACCGATGCACTGTAATCTGAGAGAGGGAGCGACATTTCTTATATGTGAACTTTGAGGTCTTCTTTCACGACGTTTGAGAGCAGCTGTGACTGTGTGTAAGGTAACCCAGTGACGTGACATGTTATGTAACAGCGTCGGGCGTGGGAGGAAATATGATTTTTTCTTCGTAGTACGCTTTTGGCCCTGCACGCATTCCGCCATGATTGAGCCGTTTGAGCGTCTGGGTATTCAAACTGAAGAAGTTTGTGTACGCGTAATGGACGAGGCGACGCGCATGTGTATACAACGTTGTGTAGACTCAATGGTTAGACTACTACCCCCGGGCCCTACATAAAACCATCAACGTCAACGCCAGCCATGATTTCTAAAGAGTACGTATCACTGCCACTAGTTTTGTTGATATAGCAGCTGGGCTGATGGGTATTTGCTGGGTTTGGTGCAGGTATGAAATCGAACTGGCGTCATTGTTCTCTCTGTCATCATCTCTATCTTCCATGTTACAATACTACATTTATTCTCCATTGTCACGCAGAGATTGGTGGATGGGACTTCTCAGGAACAGCAGACTGAGCATTTTCCCACCTATCCCGGTGGAGTAACGAGTGAAAACTTGAGGAACTCAAAGGTACTATGGGCCATTAACAGCGTATGCGACGATTGCTGACGGGTGTGTAAGTTACACCCAAACGGCTTTCACATTGTGAAGTCGCCACTGCCTTTTTCCGTGAACCGCTTCATGCTGTACTCCGGAAAGGTACGGCCCAACCACCTGAGAGTAGTGTGCGCAACGATAGCTGATGGGCATGCAAGGCAGAGCCAGAAGGCGTGAGTTCATACTCGCCTCGGGCTTTCCCCACGAATTATCAAATGACCAGAGAAGTACGGTCTGCGTGTAGTGTTCACGACGATACTTGATCTTTGTAACAGGAAAAACCCCGCAGAGTGTGACAATAGAGACGCTTCCCGAGGAGATCCTTCTTGAGATATTCGATATTTATCGACTGAATGCTCTGGAACACTCACGAGTCCGGTTCAGAGGACGTCCATGGGAATGCCAGTGGCATAGGCTTGCCCACGTGTCCCAAAAATGGCGGTCTGTCATACTTGCGTCGTCTCAACTTCTGGGTTTACAAATCTTCTGCACATACGGCAAGCCCGTCATTGAGATCCTGAACTCCTGGCCGGCCTTTCCTATCGTCGTGTACGGGGGGTTCCCAGCATCGAGCTCTCTAACTGCTGGTGACCAAGATGGTATCATTGCTACGCTCACCCATCCGACACGCGTCCGTGAGATCCTAACTGCGACAACTCCGCTCTTGGAAAATATGGTCACATTGACGCAGGAGCCGTTCTCAAAGTTGGAACGCCTCCACCTTTCCACAGAAGTCGGGCCGGGACTTGTCCTACCTCGTGAATTTGGTGGTGGTTTTTCCACCCTACGCATTCTTCGCCTGGTCGGGGTTGCCCTTCCGGCGTTGCCGCAGCTTCTATCGTCGGCCCGGGACCTAGTTTCTCTTCGGCTTGAGGAGCTACCAAGTATCGGGTATACACTCGAAGCGCTCCTCACTTGCCTACCCGAAGTGACCCGGCTCAAAACCCTTCGCATCCATTTTCTTTCTCCAATTTCCCGCCCTGTTCTGACAAGCACTCCGGAAAGACGTTCCGTCCTCCCTTATCTCGATTACATAGAATTCCACGGTGCCAGCGAGTACTTGGAGTCCCTTTTGTCCACGTTCGACGCCCCCTTTCTGAAGTATATCCACATATCATTCTTCAATCAACTCATCTTCCATCCTCCTCAATGTCCCCAACTCTCCCAGTTTATTCTCCGCACAGAAATACAGCGGGTACCTAGTCAAGCAACTATTCACTATTCCGCGGCTGATGTTTCCGTCACCCTTTCTCAGCAGGGAATGCCGCATCACCTCGCGTTGCGAATCTTGTGCAAGCAGTTAGATTGGCAGATCTGGTCTATGGCCGAGTTATGCGAAGGACTCTTCCAATCCCTCGCTCATGCGGAACAACTTAATATCAGTGTACCGACCATTCCCCGACGGACAAGATGACATGGACTTTTCACAACTTGAATTTCTGGACGTTTTTCGTCGATTCAAGGAGGCTTTGTGTGACGGGAGAATCTGTATCGCACGTCGCCAGTGCTTTGGGGCCGATTACTGGGCAACTGGCTGTCACGGTATTACCAGAACTACGTGAGACTTATGCGGGGACTGATGCAGAACTCGCCTTCGCGCAGAGTGGCCTTGCGTCATTTATTGCCGCACGTGGGCACTCCGCCCGCTCTGTCGTCATTCGCAGGTTTGATGCGGAACCAAGTCAGAACTTTCAGTCCCATGCTGACCCTAGTCCAAGTGCGCCGGCAGGTATAGAACCATATCTATTGACGGCTCGGTCTCTCTTCCAACGAGGACCATCCGACTTGCAATCTTTCGCGCAGAACGACCACAGAGGCCATTGCTAATTATGCCGGGATGCCCCGGGACCTCCTTGATGTTCACCCTAACCCAAAGTCTGCAGTCGACCTAATTCAAACCCTGGAGTCCTCCCCCGCGTTTAGAAGCCAAGCTCTAGGGAATATCACGAGATCCAAGTCCATACCTGCAGTGGTTCTCCGACATGGTATCGTCGCTGTCTACGAGAGGCTTGATAGAGATTGGCGGTGGGCAACCTTCTCGAGGATGTGGGCCCATTCTTCCACGTTGGTGGCTTACCAGAATACTCTATCGGGCTTGCGTGAGCGTTTTGGCCGCGGGACTTACTACCCAGATGCTGTACACATTCTTCGTACATATGGGGCCAAGACTGCACACACCGTTGGAATATTCGTCCTATCTGATCGAGAGAGGTCGGCCATATCTGGCAGTCGAGACAATTGAACAGGGAAAAGCCTTGATATGGTCAGAAATATACGGGCTTCGCTCTTCCACACGGCGACTTCGAAGGGTCGGCTCCAGTCTCGCAGAAAGACTCGCTCACTTTACCCAAGCTCTTGGGGTTATCGATACTCCAACCTTGGCAGATCTCGGAGGCGTGGACACGTTCAGTCCCGCACTCGAGGAACTGCAGCGGCTTCTACGGGGACGTCAGGAAGTCATTCGGCGAATACAAGCCCTGCCGGGCTTTGAAAACTTCGCGAAATCCGTTCCATTTCGTAAGCTTCAAACCGCAACTGCCAAAGGGCCGATCATCATTATTAATCACTGCCATTGGCGCTGTGATATCCTGATCGTCCTTCACAACTCACCCACTTCTCTCATTCCTACAAATGAAGGGTTCTACGACCATAAAAATGACCGGCTCAAAGACGCAGGCCAACATGGATTTGACTCAGAACAGTACCGACGCGCGCTGCGTTTTGTACTTAAAGAGCTATACAAACTTGTCGGCCAGCCGGTCATCAACAGATTATAGGGATTAGGCATACCAGAGCAGTCGCGGATTTGGTGGTATCCGACGTCAGTTTTTTGCTCTCTCCCTCTCCGCGCCATAGGGCCGATTCCATCGACCCGTGGTCCAGAGCGATATTTCTCGGATATATATGTTTGCTCCTACACCCCAACACTGAGAGCGTTAATAGGATCTCGGACGCCCCTCGCTCCGAGATCTGCCAATCTACAACGCTCTCTGCTTCTTGTGGGACAGCCGGATGCCTCTCCCCCAGGTGTATGGAAAGAGATGGAAGTAGTTCAGGGCCTGCCGATCCCAGTGACCACTCTTTCGTCTGCCCGCGCAACACGACAAGCCGTAGCTGAAGGCGTCCAGAGCCACCACCTCGTCCATTTCGCATGTTATGCCACCCTGGAATTCGGGAAGCCGCTCGAGGCGGATATCAAATTGCACGATGAGGATCGACTCACCTTGCTTGACATCGCGAACTCTCGACTGCCTCCCGCCGAATTCGCCTTCCTTTCGGCTTGCCATTCCGCGGAACTGCCTTTGCACGGGTGATGACATAATCTACAAAAATAGGAAATAATAGACAGGTATGATCCTACCGAGGGCTTGAACATCGCCGCTGCTATGCAATACCATGGATTCGGCAGTGTCGTTGAGACCATGTGGGATGCGGTGCAGGTAATGAGGAGGAAAAAGGGTATGACGTTGGAGCGATGGGTAAACTGGGTTCACTTTGGCGCATGAAAAGAACCCCAATAAGATGCTGTGAAGTCTTTTACCATGCAGCTCGGTCTGCCCATGCTATTCAGGGTGTCGGACGTCATGTAGCCCGATCTGTCCGTGATATTCACGATGTCAGACTCACGCTGATAGATATAGTAACGCTCTGCTCGTCCGTGAGGACGTGCGTGATATTGCACGCTGTACTCCTCCGTGAGGTGTAATCAGTCGTGCATGGTGTCATTCGTGCACTTCCCCGAGACGTTCACGGGGCCGTTGCGCTTGTTTGCGCTAAGATATGCCTCGCGGCACCTCGCTCTACGCTAGTGGCGTTGCTGCAATCTCCACCTGCCGGCGTCGTTGTACGTCTCCTATCACTCGCCCAAGGTATCCTCGGCGATGATCCGGTGGATATTCGCGATGCGATATGCTGTCGCGTCCTATAGTACGCTGAAAAGTTCGCGGCGCTCGCCAAGGTGTCCTCGGCGATTGTCGTTCGGTTTGGGGCACTCGAAGATAGATACGGCTGTACGGCACTTGTGCGTACTACCGCAAATGATCCCGGCCCAGATATTACGGATGCTAGCGTCATCTAGCTGTGCTGGACAGCACTTTCATCACCCAGGGCCAAAGTGTCGTTTGTAAGAATAAGGGGGTAACGACAAAATGTGTGACTCAATGCAAGTTCCCACGCACGGTCAAAGTTCCTCGCGCGCTAAATGTGCCCCATTGCACTTTGCCAAGTGGCAAGTGGACTCTCGGGATGCCGGTGTCGCCGATATCATCGGGTCCGGGCTAAATCACTCATCCTTTGGATACGAGCGTTGATGTGCGATAGGTAAGTCATAGCGGACATGCTTACTCGCGCTTCGGACTCCCTAGATGCCGATGTCATCCAGTAGTACTGAATGCCCGTGTCATCAGGTGTCTTTGCTCGGGAAATATCGACTCTGGATGTGGGTTCGCACGAGATAGGGGCTAAGGTGTATGCCCATAGATATGATGTGGAGGAAGTATTAGATGTACATGTTCACCTGGCTATGCCAGGGCTCATAACGGTGAACATGCGTGAGAGCAGGAGTCCATAGCTACGGTAATATTACGATTATGTAATATGTCGGTCTAGCATCGGACTGCGTCTGTTCCGGGTTGAATCCCAACAAGGTACCCTCAGGCTCAAGAGGCAGTGTTAAGATGCGAAGCTTCATCTCCATCACCAGGCTGTATAGTGTCGAATACGCCAAATCCAATCCGATGGAGTAGAGTGCTTAGTCATTCAACGGGTGCCCGCATCGTCGGGACAACCGCTACTGTACGAAACAGAAACTTGGGTCCATTACCGCATCGCTATCTCACCTGGATTTGCAGTATAAAAAGTGGGCGGATTTTCTTTTAGCCGTAGCATTGTCATCCCATCCACTTCTAAAACTCACCTTCTACTTTCGCATCCTTCAAGTGACAATCTTAGTATGGCCATCCCCTTCAAGGAAGCTCTTCACTGTCTTGAGAATCGCCGCGTCAAGTCTACGCGCCCTCTTATCCCGCCACAAATCCTCCAAGAGGATCTCCCGTTGTGTGTCATTTCACTGAGATCGTCACCTGCACGTACTAAACTGGACACGTAGATCCCTCCGTGCTTCCCAGACTGTCCTCGAAGGCCGCAAGGCAACCGAATCAATTATCCGTGGCACCGATGATAGACTTATAGTCGTTGTTGGGTACGCGATGGCCTCTGATCCATGGTGGCGCCTCTTCTTACGAATCTTTTTTTTTGTTTCATCAGACCCTGCTCAGTACATGATGTCGAGGCGGCGAAGGAGTACGCACAGAAGCTGAAGGTCTATGCCGATAACGCCAAAGATGATCTTCACATCATCATGCGCGTTTACTTTGAAAAGCCCCGCACCACCGTTGGCTGGAAAGGGCTCATCAATGATCCTGACATGAACGGCACCTTCCACATCAACCGTGGCCTCCGTATCGCCCGCACGCTCCTCCTCGACGTCGCGGACATTGGCCTTCCTTCCGGTTGCGAGTTCCTCGACATGATCACCCCGCAGTACACCGCAGATCTTGTCTCTTGGGGAGCGATTGGCGCACGTACCACCGAGTCGCAAGTTCACCGCGAGCTTACCTCCGCACTTTCCATGCCCATCGGCTTCAAAAACTCAACAGATGGCGGCGTTGGTGTTGCTGTTGACGCGTGCCGTGCCTCACGTTCTGGACATGTCTTCTTGTCTGTCGGTAAGGAAGGCTTGAGCAGCATCGTCGAGACCGAGGTCAGCATCATCCGTCTTGTCTTCTTGCTACAATGTACTCAGACTTCTCCTTCTGAAGGGTAACCCCGACGTCCACGTTATTCTCCGCGGGGGTGCTAAAGGCCCCAACTACGCCGCCGAATACGTAAGGGAGTGCGGAGAGAAGGTCATGAAGGCAGGACTCCCTCCCAAGGTCATGGTTCGTACTCGGATTCCTTACTTGCGATTCACGGGCTCAGGCGTGTGCGCTCCTCAGATCGACTGCAGCCACGGCAACAGCTTGAAGCAGCATTCAAAACAAATCGACGTTGCGGAAGATATTGTGAGGATTTTTTTCACGACTTTTGAGAGATGGCGTGATAATGATTTCTCTCAGGCGCACCAACTCGAAACTAGCGACACTGCTTCGACGATTCTCGGTGTCATGATTGAGTCGAATCTCGTCGAAGGTCGTCAGGATCTCCCCGCGGCCGGTAAGGCCATGCTCAAGTACGGCCAGTCCGTGACCGATGCCTGCGTGTCTTGGGAACAGACCGTTCCCATGCTCGACCGCTTACGGGAGGGTGTCCGCGGCCGGAGGAATGCAATCTGGAAAGCTGCACGGGGTCTTGAAGCGTCTGATGCGTAGACTCGCTAAAATCTCCTGCATTCTATCTAATCGCTGTGCTATCGTCCCCACACCTCTGCAAAAAAACGCTAATCTTTTTTTGTAGCTTCAACAACATATCGTAGCTCCTTCATTTTGTACATAGTAATAGATACATGCATCACCCACCCAAATCATATTTTTATTCATTTGTTTCTTAATCCGTTCAGTGTGGAGCGATGGGATCCCACCTCTGCAACCTCTGCATAGTCCTTGGTGAGATTGTCGTCACCAACACGATCACCTCCGTTTATTGACTCAAAACTTTGCAGCGTCACTGTAGTAATAAATGTTAACATCACAGTGACGCAAAGTACAGTAGGAATGTTGGGATCGCTGCGATCTGGGGGTGTGGGCACACATTCTGGACGACCCCATCACCTTTGTCGACTTTTCATGACCACAATTTCGCTCTGATCCTCATTATATTGTGTGATCTCACATCTACATATGCTAGAGAACATAGTGTATTTTGTTTTGGAAGAAAGGGTGGCAGGAAAGCACTGATCTACTAAGATCTTTCGGAATTTGCAGATACAGGTACATTTGCAGAGGTTGGGAACGATAGTACATGCGTCTGCAGACGCGTGCGCATCGCCTTTCATTCGTGCAATTGTCGCATATGTTAGACCTAATTCATTAATATGGTGAACAGTGACCATGATATCACCATTGACCTGCGGGCCAGTGGTTAGTGGCCCGTCACATTCAAGTTCGACATCAACTTCAACAACACCCGTACTCTCATCCTCGGGGCCCGTCCTCCTCACATTACATACACTGACAACAACCGCATTGTTGCCCTGCTACTTGGGGGCACCATCCCTGGGGGTTCTCACGGCACGGTTGACTCGACCTACTACACGCACTACTCACTGGTGGAGGCCAATTGGGGTCTCGGGTCGCAAGGCCGCAGCGACACGAACAAGTACATGATCCTGTATCTCCCTAATTCGCTAATGTCAGTCCCGCAGAGTGCTCTCGAACTTCTTCTTCATCACCGACGCAATGGCTACACAAGCATTGAAGTTGCCCTCGCTGACATCATGCTGATGAACATCACAGGCACGATCCCAGGCCCGCTCAACATCCAGTACTACATACCCATCACGGCATCAAACACGTCTACCATCGGGGCGGGCAGCGGTGCCGTCTTCGTCACATTGAGCGACGACACCAGCTTTATCGCCGCTAAGGCGTCAGTGCCCATCAACCTCACCACACAGGAAAAGACTGTTCTGTGGCTCGGCCCCGCGTTACGGTGCCATCATCTAACTCTTCTGGTGGCAGCGGTAGTGGCACAGTAGGCAGCAGGGAAGGCAGGTCAGCGCCACGGTATTTGGGGCTTCTGGCTTGAAAAGAATACACGGTACGTGCTACGCGCGAGCAGTGTCGGTTTGCTGGTTTGGTCAGGACTGAATTTAGTTAACGTTTGGGTGCTGTGTGTAGGATTTGTATTTCTTTCTCTAAAACTGATGACGAGCAATGATGAGCACTGTACCGCAGATTGGTTGGTATCTGCAGTGTCGCACCATCTGAACATCTGTGCCGCGGGACATTCGAGTCATCTATGCATGGCCTCAAATAGACAGCCCTCTCTCTAAAGCTGATTTTCTCACGAATTATATGTAAAGACGAAAAGTGCGACAATAGAAGTAAGGAAGGCCCTTTGGGCCCTCCTCACTTGATACTATCATGCATGGCTTATTGCAAAAAAAAACACTGAATAAATGACTTCTGGAGCCTCAACAACCCGTCTTTATTACCAAAAATTGTACGTCCTCATAGCCAATTTTTTACATCTACTGAAGTTTTTTTCGTATTTGTTTCTATTTTATTTGAGGCTTCGGAAAGAATCCGAGTTTGCACGCACATGTGCAACTTTTTGTCATGAACAGTCACCATCGGCAGCATTCGGCAAGCGGCATTCCGCATTTGTCACAATTGCACTTGCGCGCTCTCACAACAAACTCGAAAAAAACGGGAAGTTAACTGTATTAGAGGGCGTTGAAATAGCAGGGGATTTCTATACTACCATTTTTGTGTGCTGCGAATGGTTGAGCTGGAAATGAAGTGCGGTGATACTCTGAAAGTGCGCAGGATTTTGGGGGTGTGAAGCGTCGCTAGTGGTCGCGCAGGCCTCCGCGGGGCGCGAGATGTCATAGGCGGGTCCGCGGCGATCGCAGATGAGTCTATGTCGAAGGGATAAGGCCGCGCATGAGTGCGGCGACGTCAGGAGAGGCTACATGGAGCCTAAGGGTCGAGTGGTCGCAAGTGATCGGAAACGGTCGCGCACGCTTGCGCGCGGCGCGAACCTTCGCAGAGGTGGCCGCCGGGGTTCCAAATGCGTCGGGTTCCAGTCGCTAAGACCGTGCGCGAGTGCTGCGCGCTTGGGAACGCAAGGGATAAACCTCAATGAGCTAAAAAGTCCGAAATCTGAAGGGGGAGGTCTACTATTACTTGACTTTTGTGTGGAGTTGTAATTACATGAACTAAACACCAGGGAATCTAAGATAAAGGGTGCATTAGATACCAGGGGAACAGAGGAATGCTAAAACGCGCAGGGAAGTGTCCGGAATGAGTGGGAAACCGAGCAAGAAATCGAGCGTGCACAGAGCGCGGGAAAGCGACGAATCGCGGGAAAGCGGTGCTTTAAAAGTGTAGAGAGTGCGCACGAGCGCACGAGCACGGACGAGCGCGGGGAATCTAGGAAGTAAGTTAAGTAAAATCTCAGAGAGACCAGGTGTATCGCCGGGCGCATCCAGAAATTGGGTGGAAGGAAGCTGGGAGGAATGGTCGGTCCAGAAGTTGATTAGGGCTCAGGGCTCAGGGCTCAGCTACTGGTATTGTCGATGCAAGCTTGCTTTTGAGGCCGTCAGCCAAATAGCCCGTCAGCGAGGTGGTCACCGCTCCGGTGATCTTTCCGTTACCGACCTGTCTTCAAAAGGAGTTTCAAATCCATCACGTCCGTGTCACGCTCTGGAGCACATTCAACGTCTTTCGCTTCTACAAGATGATCGCATCAGCCTAGTGAGTCCAAAATTGTTATATGATGTCTTCTTTATATCTCCTAACACCTAGGCTTGGCAGATGTTAATTTTTCTAGAGGATCATTGGGATCTGCACGCACGGAAACCTCTCAAAACCACTCCCCCACTTTGTTTTGTACTTTCCCTTCGCAAACAGCAATTGATCCTCAATTTATTTGCTGATTCCATATCTACAGAACCTACTGTACATGGTGTAATTTTTTGGGGCTCAAAGGGTGTCCGGAAAGTGGTGATCTATCCAAATCTCTGAGATTTGCACAAGGTTGCTTGCAAGGTTGTGCATTTCTATCATACATGGTCGGTGGAATGATGGCGCATGAGATGCCGAAGAATAAATCACGTGATTCGGGCCGCCCTGCAGCCCCAGTTTGCTCAGACAGACAGCAGACAGACGCATCGTTTATAACCGCTACTACACCTGCTACCTCGGCACAATGCTATCAAATGGGCTTGGTTTAGTAGATATTGAACTGCACGTTACCAGTAATCTGTTATCTATTCGGAGTACTTGAAAGCCTGCGACTATGACACTACCCCCCAGTACGCTCCTTGAGCAAGGAATAAGTGTTAAGTGAAACTTAGCTGGACCTTTTGCCTCGATTGTGAACAACTACCTAGCGAATCCGGGCAGTGTCTGGCAAAAGTTACCCAGCCGGACAAAGCCCCGCGTGTGGCTCCCACGCGTCGCTATCTGTCCCCACTACTCGCGGTTTCGTTTAGTGCGGCCTTGGAAAGTGAACCCAGCACACACCTGGTGGCACGAGCTCTGCATAAACTGTTGGTGCGCCAAATACAGGTTCAAAGTAAATTTCAAAACTTCACAACAGACTCAAATCAGAACCGCGTCGCGATACCAGTTCGTATTTGGACCTACCTCGACGTCAGCCCCTCGAAGCCAAAGGGGCGTCGGTACGAAGAACATAGGCCCACTCGTGTGCAGTGTACGAGAGGCGAAGTTGTCATGCATAGCCAGGTACCCGGAAAGAAAAGAGAGAGAAAGGGAAGCCCTGTATCATATTATAGCATCAGATGGATGTCTATCACCCCTTCGTCATCCCCGCGCTGGATCATAAGCCAAGACAATGAGCGAAAGCCGAGAGATAATGGACGACACACACCGTGATGCCCACGATCCGCTCATCGTCAATGAGTACTTCGTGGTACCCGTACCGCTTCTCGCTCGTCGCTTCGCAGTAAGGAAGCGAAGAGACAATATCGTTCAAAAACTCATCGCCCTTCTCGATCTTGCTCGACTCCGTGACCACCTTCAGCCGTCCCTTGCTCGACGACGGGCTTTGGTTTCGAGCGAGGGCGCGGCGCACGCGCTCCGGGTGGAAATCACGAATGACGATCGGGTTTCCCGCCCCAACTTCGATCAGCATCGGGAAGAGCGCGCTTCGTGAGCCACCTGGCCGACAGGGAGCGAGGCCGTGCTCCCAGTCAGTCCAGCGGGTGACAGAGGGACCCCAGGCTTCCCATGGGTGCTCTTGATTACCTCCGCGGATGGCATACTCGTACAGGGAGCAACGCCGGACCCAGAAGGAAACAGATCGGAGATAATCGAGGCCACCGACGACTTGTCGGAATCCAAGGGTGAAGCATAGCACCGTGGCGTTGGGATCGCTCACGAAGTGGAGACGGCGGGAGCGTGTGAGGAGATCCCCCGAAGGCACAACTTGGTCCCCTTGGCACTCGACCATTATACAAGATATTCCCCGCTGCAGGGCGGGCAAAACGAGCACAGAGTGTGTGACCAATACAGGAGTATCGCCAGGGGCGATTCGGCACAACTCGAGAGCATTTCCTTGCTTCTGTACGAGGACGAGGGTGTCCTCTGATAGAAAGGTGACTTGGGGGAAGTAGGTGCTAGGCGGACTGCGACGTAACTTGAATGTCGTCAGGCATGCCTCTCGCAGAGGAAAACATGCGTACACAATGGACGGTGCCCTCTCTCCAGTAAATGAGGTGGATTTCATCAAACTCACAACTCCATACGTGACATGTGAGAATGACGAGGCAATTCCCGGCTATCCTCGCGTCTAGTGTGCATCCTAGAAGGAATCGTGATTTGAGAAAGACATCGATTTGTGGGCTCTTCGCAAGGGGGTGCGCAATCGACTCAGAGAGCGTGAGTATGCGGACATCGAGGGTAATGGTGGGGGGGCGAGGACAAATGTCGTATGAAAAGTCCTCAGCATCTGCTAGCTCGCCTCTGTCGACACGAACATCTAATCAGCCAACACAGAACCCGCCACGTAGAAGAAAGGACGCACGTGGATATCATCACAACAAGATTATACTCGTCTGCAAATGCGAATGCATGTAATAACCCCTCCCTCACTAGAGTCAAATTCCCGAATTCGATAGAACGAATGGGAAGCGCGCGAGGTAGACAAGAGAGATCGGAGTATGCATAGACAACCGGATCAGCGTCAGTGACGACGAGGTGCCCGTTGTGCAACGATCCAATGAGTGGAGACCAGATATCCAAGTCGAATGTGACCCGCGCGGTAGTCTCTGGAATATCGAGGTCCTCCCAGGCTTTCTCCCAGCGGCGCAGTTTCTCGATGCGTTCGGGGAAGGTAAGACCGGGGGTTAATGGGTCGTACACACCAGTCCTGCCAGCTTCTTTGAGATACTTGAGTAGAACGGAATTCTTGATGACACTGTTGAGATGGCGGCAGGACACCTCGCACGAGATGATATCCTTGAAGGAAAGGTAAGAGATGATCTGAACCAAGAGCTCTGGCGAAAGAGTGAGGAGCCGGAATAGCATGCTCGTAGTAGTTGGGGGTCAAACGATAGCTGAGCGCCTACTCGGGACACAGCACCTTCCTACATCCGACGTTCCCATCGGGCAACTTAAGGATACAGAAATACTGCTAACAGCAGATCGAATCACCTATCCCGAAGGGACTACTTGTTTTCTATTGTTTCGTGACTTTGAATATTGTGTTGTTATCGCCCGAACATTTTAAGTTCTCTTGGATTTGGTGATCAGTCTGCGCACGGGGACCATAAAGAAAAGTCGCAACCGCACCTGGATCTTGGTGCCGCGGACCGCGGACCGAGATTAAGTCCGAAGCGTGCCCGGACTTCGCCACCGCATCCTTCCCGCCACCCGCCACCCCCGCCACAACTTGGAACCCACCACGAGTGTGACCGGCGCTGACAGCCCAGACAATGCAGCAAGACATGGCATGTTCCGCGATTGTGGCGGTCCTGAATTGTCAATTATGGCGCTCGTGCGTTTATATCCTTGGACCATCATGATTTCGACGACACTGCTTTACTACCCCCCTACTGGCCACCATCGCTTCAATTTCGATTGTCTAGTGTCCTAGTCCCAGATGTCTGTGCGTTCTTCTTCCCACTTTGTCTGTGTCTTTGTTTCCGATCTCACCTGTTCTCTGACCAGCAGCTAGATTGTGACGTTGCAATTGGCTATAATCTTTTAGTTGTTGGGGCCACAGGTAGACTATCTTTCCGCATCAACAAACGAATCCCTCATAACCCCCTTCGTTCAGACGCCGGAGTACATGACATGGTTACCGCATACTTGGAAGAGCCCACAACTACTAGATTACCCCCATCATTTCTACGTCTGTAGAACTCGCATGATATTTGGCGCAGCCATCTGACGAACGCGGTCAGGTTCTAATCAGAAACCCGTTAGGCTGGCGAACAATCGTCTTATCGTCTTAGATATTATCGAGAGGCCAGGTGATATATTTCGAGAGTGTTGTGGGTGAGAACGTTACCTTCGACGGGTTCTGTTGTGGCTAATTGGTCCATATTCAGGGACCTGGTGCGGTGCCACGGTGTACTTCTCGTCTATAGTCCAACCTCTGCGGCCTCTTTTCAGTATGTTGTCCGGTTCCACGAACAAATGATCAGATCCAAGTGGAGATCTCTGCCTGTGGTGCTCTTCGCGAACATCCCCCCGAGACGTGGAGTCAAGCAGGTCCACGGATGCAGTGATTCGCCCGAAACCATCCATATATGATTCGGATCCTGACTTTCTCTTTCGATTCAGACGGCCGCAGCTTTGCCGATGCGCATGCAATTCCGTTTATCGAGGCTTTACCCGGTCGCCCGTCGCCAGTCCCGTTCACGGTCCTACTAGATTCGGCCCGCCGGCATCACGAAGCGTCGACCTCTCCCACATCCTTTGGAGAGGGAATCATAGACTTTTTCACAGTTGCGGCAGCCAAAGTGTCTCATGCTGCCCGGTCGCACTTTCCCACCTTTCCCACTCCACACGCATCTGGCCGCACTGCTTAATCGGGAGCCATCCCATCCCACGGTACAGCAACTTTGTCCGCTTCTTATTTCGCGCGAGTCGTTTACGATGCGTTCCGCTACTTAGGAGATCCGCCGCTAATTTATCACAGAGTTAAAACGTTAAGCTAATGTCTCTCATGGTTTCCCGAGGTCCGGAGAATGCGCGGGATACAAAGGAGTTGTACCACTTGTCTGTTATAAATGTTATAAGACAGACCTACGAATATCTATCGGTTAACGTTGCGTCCGATACGACTTAACTTACAGTAAGCGTTCTTTTCCCGTAATCGTGAGAAAATCATGCCTTTTATGTCAAAGTTAATCTTGCGATTGCAAATAAGATTCTAGATAATGTGATACGCCCTATTACCGGACCTACGGGCACCGTTATCGTTTCTTGGAACTTTCAAGAGTTCTATGTCTATCACATGCCAGTATGTCCTCGCCTTAGGTGAAGTTAGGTCACACTCGTGGTACTGTGCGAAACCGTTCCCGGATGACGGTCACGACCCCACGAGTCGCGGCATCAGTAGTCTCTAAATCGTTTGCATTGGCTTACCTGGTTTACCACAGCATATTTCCATGGGCTTTGTTTGTTGACATGGAGGACCGTCGATCCCTGTGAATATCGTCTGTCAGCCAAAGAAATGTACGTGCTGCTAGCAACATTCTTGTGTTGCGTGAAGCACGCTATCATTCGCCTGCGCAATCACGCCTCATGGGTCGTTAAATAACGGCAAGCGAACGACCCGTACGAAACGTTTCCCCTGTCCTTGTTTTTCCATACCCTGATTTCTGAGTCCTCTGTGATCCATGGCTGCGTCGGTTCTCCAATACCTCCCTAGATTTCTTCCGGAAATCAAGATTAACCCCTTACCCGAGCAAATTTTCCTTTCCACGATTAAGGTGTTGCTTGTGCCTGCGATGAACCTCTCGCCCTCTCAGTGGGGCGCCGTCGGCATACTCATTCTTCTAACGAATTTATCGCCCACACTGCGCAAGGCTACGGTGCAGCTCTACGGCTATTTCTCATTAATCATCGGCGTGGAGATTGCCTTTATTAATTCCTACGTTTTAGTGAGTACACTACACCATAGTGACCCCTTCGGTGCTCAGTAAATCCTCTCACAAAGCTTTGCTCGTGGATTTCTCCATCGACGACTCTGCAACCTTTGACGGTTGTTATCTTGAACCTCATGAACAGCATCATTCCTGTCTTCACGGACTCGGTTATCCTTTTACACCTCGTGAAGGAAAAGGCATCCCAGTCGAACTCGCGGATTGAACTCATCCGCACGATGGGCACACCGGTCTTTCTCAAATTTGCGCGCCTCGTCAGCGCGGTGTTGTTCATACGGGCGAGCGCCGACTTCGTATACGCCTCGCTTTCTACCACGAAATATGATATTGCCCCAGACTTTGCCGCAGTTGAGGCGGCGCGGACGCGGGGCGTCTACATGTCGTCTGGTCTTCAACTCTTTGACAACGTGTCAGTTTCGGCTACCGCATGTTGTGCAACACCGTTGACTGTCATCACATGCACTGGCAGGTTTTCTCTCGGCGTGTACTGGACGTATATCAACAAATTACGGGAGCTCAGTGCCAGCACAGGTCCGTCCACGTTTCTTCCTTCTTCACTGTTATGCTCATACGCGAGTCGCATCTCACCAGCCTCGCTGTCCCCGAAGAGCCTGTCCGACCTTGTCTGGACTTTCGGCTCACATTATATCCTCCCAATCATCCTCAACGGGGCGCAGCTCGCCACTACATCCCTCATGCCTTCCAGTAACGCCGCAACGCTCATCGACTCGGCAAAAGTAGTCCTCAACATCGCGGGCGCAAGCGTAGCAGCACTGCGCAAGCAACTCCCTGTATTGGCGGTTCACGCGCCGTCAGAGAAGAATGAGGACCTGTCACGTGTTGCGACAGAAGTCCCGGCCCCGCCCGCACCACCGCTGGACGTGAACGAAGTGACCACGCCCGCTCGGGATCCGGTCTCGGAGGAGACCGTAGACCTGACAGATAGTGAGGCGAGCGAACCCAAGTCATAGTTGGACCAAGAGTTGGACCCACTAGCAATTCCTCTCGCCTCTGATTCCGGTCCGACGGTCAGTAGAGGACAATGTGCTTCCTGTACTAGTAGTACTTCCTGTACTAGGTACTGTAGGTTTGATGGTGGACCTTTCCGTTTCAGATTAGTCATACTGTGCATATTTATGCGACTATTGGCGGTGATTAGGCTAGTCTAGTGTTTCAGCACTATTTGGCACCCGAGAACACAGTGTAGTCGCATCCGGTTCATGAAGACCACAATCACACACCTAACTGGAAAGTGCCAACTTGGGCACTGGCGCGAACCAACAAGCCTCTGTCGTCGTAGAGACGAACAGGCGGTCCGAGATAGACGATCGAGACCAAGACTGAGTAGGTCACCCTGGGAAACGCCATTCCTGCTGTCGTCCACTGACATGCTCGTGATAAAACTCCAGCGCTTCGCTAGTGCCTCGGCGGGCCGCCGGCCGACGCCTGAGCATACTGCACCCGCGCTCGAGGCTGGCAGGCTACGCGTCTATCCTGTTTTTTGTGATCCCTTTTTATTACTGGGATACATGCCAGAGACACAGACCGTCTGTCCTTTCACGCCATCACTGGCATCCGATGCTTGATTCGATGGCCCACGCTGGTGTTCAACATTAGCCTCCCACCTCTTATATAAGCATAGAAAAATTGTTCGAGTATGACCGTCTCATAAATTTTCCAGGAGTCCAGGACGTAAAATTTTGGCTACTAACTTAGGAAGCTGGCGTCTGCCAAAGCAACCCTATGGGTGGCGGGTACCCATTAGGTATGGGCCGCCGTGCACCCTCGCGCGGATCTCTGTTTACAAGCGGGCCGTTGCAAGTGCACCAACTTTTGACAGAAACATGGTCGCTGCCAGTTTCGGTGGTCCCGAACAGCATCGCGTTCTGAAGAATATTACCTAAGTACTCGTTCCCCAACGATGGGGCAGTAGCACTTGAAAATGTATGGGATCATGACAGCGGAACACTCTCGCTCCCCGCTCTCTCTCAGGTGCTGGGTCTTGACGACACGCCCCGGCTAGTAATCACCAGTGCATACCTTTCTCCCCTAGCGTCTTCAGATAGTATGCTGTTCCCAAAGCTCCCTTTTGAGCTCCCGTCCCTTCCGGCTATTGAAATAAGCCCTGTGCCAGAATTGATCTTTCTCGGCACCGTCAAGGGCCTCCTCTCCTTTGTGATCAATCTATCCTTGCTGGACTTGTCTCTCATCTTCATAATTGTTCTGTTAGTCAATGCAAATCCCTCAATCCGGCAGAAGGCCGCTGTTTCCTTAAGCATCCTCTTCCTTGTGTTTGGATTGGAGATCTCACTCGTCAATGTTTATGCGCTAGTACGTCGCTTCGCCATTCGGTTGAATATCGCCCAAATACTCACAACATGAATCGGCAAAGCTATGCTCCCAGCTCTCTCCATCGACCACCCTTGAGCCTCTTACGATCGTCATCATGGGAATCATCAACGGCGTCATGCCCATTCTGACGGATTCGATCCTGCTCATGCACATAGTCCTCGAAAGAATCGAACACTCAAAGTCGCCCTGGCGACTCGCAATGACAATGGCCGCACCGGTCTTTCTCAAGTTTGGACGACTGGCCAACGTCGCGATCTACATTGCCGCCTGCGCCGAGTTCGTGCTAAGCTCCGTCACGTCCGGAGACGGCATTCCGGACATGGACGTCTTGAACGCTGCACAGGCCCGGAGCATGCAGATCGCCTGCACCCTGCAGATGATCGACAACTCGTCCGTCGATCTCCTTCCCGAGTTCCCCCAGCGAACTGACAACGATCGGCATCCGCAGGTACCAGCTCGCGCTCTACTATCTCAACGCTTTCGAGCAACGGCGCAAGGCGCTCGAAGGTCTCACCCAATGTACGTCCTCCACCTGCGCGGGCTTATTTTCATTCTTCTTTCGCGGCGCGCTGAGCCTCCCCATTTCGCAGCGGCGACGTCGACGACGCCACAGGGACTCGTCGCGCTGCTCCTCGCGTCCGGCGGAAACTTCCTGCTGCCGATCCTCCTCAGCGCAGCACAACTCGAGGCGTCCCGCCGCTGGCCCGAGTCGGACATACCGCGAGACCTCGAGCAGGTCAAGGTGATCGTCAACATCGCCGGTGCGGCTGCGACATCCATCGTTGCGGCGCTGAAGCACTGGCGCGCGTCGCGCATGGCGGCTGCGTTGGCACTGCGGGACGCGGTGGTGGCCGTCGAGGCGGATGAAATGACTGCGCTGAGGGCTGGGCAGAAACAGCCGTCGTATTCCGGAGCTTCTGTGAAGCGCGCAGAGGCAGGGGGAAGAAGATATGTCACTTTTGACGCTGAGCTAATTGACATCGACATGAAGGAAGACCAGGCGCAAATGGCCCTTGTACTCCCCGTGTCGTAGCTCTTCGTAATGTAGAATGGGTTGTCTGTAAGGAATATTGTAGATTTTTTTTATTCACATGCTTCTTTCTTGACGTGTACGTCTGGAACCGCCATTTCTGAGTATCCGTCGCCGTGCCCAATTCTCGATTGAGGATCCTAATCTGTCAAGACACGCTATTTCATCTCACAAAGAAGCACGTTGGTTGATGTGCCCCCTCATTGCTTGTTGACTCACGGTGTCCAGAGCAAGGTCCAGAGCCACTAGTAACTTAGACTGAGATAGACCAGGAAAATCATGTTTCATCTGAAGCAAAACGAATCAACGGATGCCCCACTTCGAAGGGCTTGTTAATATTACAAAAATAGAAGCAGAGTAGGACGTACCGGCCGATCTTGCAGACCGGGGTCAGTGCGGCAATGCGAAGTGGAACTTAGTTCTTCGAAGGTAACTTGTGTAGCAAAACATGACACTTTTATTGGGTAATCACGAGATAATGACCCAGAAGAGTGTCCGTGTTTGATATCGTGTTGTTTGAGACTATTCTACGGGAAAAAGCTAAGGTAACACAAATTATGTATATATTAACGAGAAATGACAGGAGGGGAAACCCTCGCCTCGTGCGCAGCAAATCGCCGTCGCATAATTATCCTATTCGAGCAGAGAACGAGAAATCAAGTGTGCCCCGTCTTGTTGACGAACGTATTGTAGGCAGGGCAGAGTTTACCCCAAGCAGCTGCCGATGCCAAATTTCTCAGCCACACCCACGGAAGTAAAGGTGAATAACTTACAAGTTGTGATGTCCTGGGTCGGCACGTCAGGAACATCCTCAGCAAATACGACGGCGAATCCACTGTAATGGGTCCATCAGTACAAGCAACATGGGAACACAGGGTAGAACGACGAACGCATCCAAGTGCCAGTCAATATGGCAATGAAAGAACCACGGGCCGGGGTTGTCCGTGAAGAATCGGATAGTGACATTGTCGCCACTATTGCCAATGCTGACGACATCGCGAACTACGGGATCGACAAAGTTATAGGTTGAGTTGCCAGCACTGCGGACCACAGAGAAAGCATGTCCGTGTAAGTGGACAGGATGCTGTCGGACGATCATATCCATCAGGGGGCGACGTCGTCTGAGACTGCCCGCGAAATAAATACTCACAGGTCCACCAACAGCACCACCAGGAATGGTGAGCTCGACGCTCTTGTTCGGTGCAAGGCCGTAGACACTTCCCGCAGGAAGAAGTTGCGAGGCATTCTTCGCGCCACTCAAGATCTGGAGCAACACAGGAACAGTAGGGGCCTGGAAGGGAACACCATTGACAGTGAACTCGAAGAGAGAAGTGTCCTGGGTTTATGTAAGACCCTGCGTGTCAAAAGCAGTGGGCGAATGAAGCTCACAAGCACGACGTCCAAATTTATATTGATGTCTGCGCCTCCAGGAACTGCGTTGCCAGGCTAAATTGGTCACATGGTGAGAGGCAGAGAACGTGTAGTCCGAGGAAAATCTTACCACAGGAGTGGAGACAAGTGGCTACGCATGACATAAATCAGGGTCATTATAAATGCGCAAGAGATAAAAGCAACTTACGTGGAGATTAGTCTCTACGAGAGGGAGCTTGCTCACAGGGATGTTCACTGTGGGATCCACTGTCTGATTCGCGGAAGCCTTCGCATAGCTAAGAATGGCCAGATTGTTGAGATTGCTGAAGTCCCGGCCCGGGGGCAGAGAACGAATCCCTGTTGACAATCAGTTTCGGATTCTATACATGTGGACAGAAATTTTGTTCACAATAATTCGCGACCGGCTGGTTGGCGTTAAGCTATAAACACGTGAGGAATGTGTTTCTGCCAGTATAGGAAATCGCCTTACAATGACCGAGTAGCGTTGACCTGGTCGTGACATTCGTTAGTGCACTTACAATCAGGAAATCGTTTCGATCTCACGTACCCGCGAAGATCTCGAAAGAATCAATGATCAGAGGCTTAGTTTCGATACCGTCCACCTCGATCACGGTCAGTTGGTGGCCGTCAATGGAGAATGTGAAGCTGGGATCGCAGGAGATGGACACCACACGGAACCGGTAACTGATATCGCAACACATGTCAAATCGCAATATCCGAGAACTAACGGAATACGGACCGTTTGCCCTGTTTCACATTCACGACAGCAAGCGGAGCCGCAGGCCCACCGGGATAGCGACCCTTGCCGTTGATCAAGGTGGAATTGAACGCACTCAAGCACATGTCAGCACTAACGCGTCGAACAACTGCCTCAGACTCACGGGATCGCGGGAGCTGCCGTCGAAAGGTAGTGGTACCAGTCCGCGAGGGTGATAACCGTGCTCTCTGAAAGATAACATCAGCTGGGTAAACAATTTTTCCCGCGGCCTATCTCACCATCATCGACGTCATACAAAGCACGATGAGGGTCATTTGGGTCATAAACAACCAAAGGGCCACGCAGACCATCACAGTACTGGGTCTTGAAATGACTGTGGTACCAGTACGTGCCCTGAGATGACGTCATTCAGAATCGCGCAGCGCAAACAAGATACAACGCATACAGCCTGGTCCAAAGCCTTGAAATCGTACAGGAAGCTCTCATTTGGGATGAGGGGGCATTGTGTAACGAAAGAAGGGCCATCCACGTAATTGGTGTGCTTTTGGAATAAGCCATGCCAATGCTAAGAACAAATGTTTAGTTCGTTCAGCGCGTCCCTGTAAAGATACCTACAATAGATGTCGCCAGGTTCATGGTCTTGTCCTTCAGTTGATCCGCGACGTTAATCGAGAATTCAGCGTTCTAACCAGAATGGTGTCAGGAACTAGGTGACAGGAAACTTACTACGGAACCCTACCTTTTTCCCTACAATCAGTGGGCCAGGAAAGGTATCCCCTGCGAGAGTGACACTGCGGATGATTGTATCGAGTCGGACATGATTCTAGACAACGCCCTAACAGGAGAAACTCACGCGCGAGGGAAACCATCAGGGGATATGTTGTTGTTGACAATCTTGAGGGTAGCACCCGGGCCGATAGAAGCAAAGACACTTCCAGAGGCGGCGGCGAGAAGTAAAAGAAGAGAGCGAAGTTGCGACATCGCGAATAGAAACGAAAGGAACGACAAAGGCGATACGATAATACAGCAGAGAGCAACCCAGGGTGAGGGATTTTATACAGCCAAGTTGGGCGGCATCGAGCCGATAGTTACCCGCTTGACCTCTCGCATCAGGAGACGGCAAGCACACTGCATTCACTAAGCTGGGTCGAAACGGACCCGCATATCCGGCGCGCATTTGGACCTGGCAAAGATCATGGGAAATTGCCCATTATAGCACTCGTGACGCGGTGGCTGAATCGTCGAGTCATCAACCCGCGTGATACCATGAACTGAATAGGAAATGTTTGCACTTGAAATGGTAAGCAGATGTCTCGGAGAGTGTGATCCCATCCTTGATCCCATCAGCGCTACGCCCGTCGGCGTTCATAAAACTGATTATAGGCAAGGGGTGAGCGCCAGGTTACGCAGGAGGGATTACGAAAGCGCGCCACCCCGAAACGCGGTTGCGTTGAAGAACGGTCACGATGAGCCGAGACGAAGAGGACACTGGTAAGCTTGAGTCTCCTCCGTAGATCAGTAGCTGCGAGATAAACTGCATTCTGGGATCGGATATGATTTTTGTTGCAAGGTTTTGACAATCAAGTGGCCGAAACGCACTGGATCCTAGCACATCGCCACTGAATACAGTACAGGACCTCATTAGGCCTCATTTGCGATGAATACGGAGAATATCGGCGCCTCAAGCCATTTGATGGGTCAGCAATGGGTCGACCCATGCGGTCAAAAAGTGCCACTACAGCAGAGCCAGAGATTACGAGAGAAAATGCACATCGCCTGTGTGCCTGTGTGGCAATCACTCTGATTGCCTATAAATATTTCAGACGTAACATTGTGCAGATGCCGACCGGAGGTAAGCAGCATGACAGAGCCATCACGGTGTACAGTATTCGAGAACCCATATGTTTGTCATATCGGTTCCTCACCAACGGATGTTGAAATTGAATGGCAACTCGGAATTTAGCAAGGTTGGTCGATGGCGCAGCGGGATCCGTGCTCTCGGTAAGGTGCGAACAATTGACACAACCAAGGGTGACTTTAGACGTGAGGCGTGAGGAAGAGGCTACTAACGTGTGAAAAATTCCCTCTGATTCTTTGACCGTAGACGGCAGGGTAACACCACATATTCCATAGCACTCTGAACTTATGACCGGCATTGGGGGAGGGAGGTGTTGACAGCAAATATGCATGGAGTGCGTTTAGATCGAGGAAATACTGTAATAGAACGATATGACAGCTCTGAGCAACAGGTAGGATATAGGGAATCCCGAAGAGAGAGATAGGTATTTCAAGCGGAAGCTCAAGACAACGCCGCAATTTATATATCACCACGGACCGGTCCGCTCTGCGGCCTCAAAATTGGCCTCCGCCATTTTCTCCAAGATTTCCTTCCCTGCACGCTTCGCAAAACCCATGCTCCCCACCACTTCCCGTCGTTTCGCACCATTGACATTTCCAGCTGTCAACAATGAGTTCACACTGCAGAGACTATGATGATGCATCGCGGTTGAAGCAACGCAATATCTGTACTACATAAGATAGTAATTTGACAGCGTATGCATTTGTGAGGTTGCAATTATAAGACACCGGCACAGAGTGCGAATGGCCTTGCGAGAGAGCGATGGAAAGAGGAGATATTATTCATAGATAACCGTTGCTACGATAATATTACGATTATCTAATATGTCGGTTTAGCCCGTTCCGGGCTGAATCCCAACAATCCAACAATAAGCACCCTTCTGAATTTTGCAACATTCCTTCACCAGGATTCTGACCGGACCCAATTCACCGGCTAATTACGAGTCTACAAACTGACGGCGATGTCTAAGGGATGCTCCATGGGGTGCACTGCCTCGGAGACACTGTACTTGTTGATTCTGCAAATTGCGAACCAGACTCCGACATGATCACCAACCCTGCAGACTGGGGTCAAGGTGAAGTAAACCACGTAGAGGGATTTCGCCGGAGGTCCGAGCGGCGGTTGCGTTCGCGGTACCACGCTCGACTTCGGGCTTGTCTCGTCTCGCCCGCACCAATTCTTGGAGTGCCCTCAGGCAATGTACATTCTCGGCTTCGTCTATTCTCGTGCATTCTGCTCGCTTCTACCGTTTCGTGGTTTGCAGATTCAGAAAGCTGTCTAAGGCAGCTCTGATGTGTACATGCTACTGATTCAGGCTTCTCCCGAGTGTTCCCGCAGACTCGATTATTGTTTTGTAGCCTCGAATGAGATGCAAGCGTGGCGGTCTCATGGTTGCCTGGCTTACTGTACGACTCCCCGAGTGTCCTACTCACGTTCCGATCAGTTTTTGAAAGTACGTTCGATATTATTGTACTTGTACTGACAAAATGGGCTCAAAAAGAGCCTCAGAATGCTATCTCACAGGATTTTCGATTAATCCCCCATCTGCTCAAACGCGAATCCACCTCACTCGCCCTCGCTTGCGCCATCGTTCACTTACGCGACTTCGTACCCGGTCACTGGCACGTGACCGTCTTCTATCTTCGGTGAAGTCAGTAATCTCACCAGAGGCTACCTTGTGTTGCCGATGAGAAATGATTTCATTGAGTACAGTTACAGTTGCAATTAGAATGAAGAGTGTTCGCAAGAGTGTCCGTGTTTGGTACTGTATATACTGTATAGTTCGTATTGTACGGACACAATGTACAGTGTATATCAAGGTGTATATATTCACGAGAAATGACAGTGGGGTATGATCATCGCCTCATGCATAGCAGAGTGCCATCGCATGACGGTCCTATCCGAGCCGAGTGCAAGTAACTAAGTGTGATTCCCTTTTTTGACGAAGTCATCGTAAGCGGGGCAGAGTTCACCCCAAGCAGCTGCCGATGCCAAATTTCTGAGCCTCACGCACGAAGCAATGGTAATAACTCACAAGTTGTGATGTCTTGACTTGGCACATCAGGAACATCCTCAGCAAAGACGACAGCGAAACCACTGTAATGGTCTACATCAGTACAAACAACATGGGAAAACATGGTAGAACGACGGACGCATCTAAGTGCCAGTCGATGTGGCAGTGGAAAAACCATGGGCCGGGGTTGTCCGTGAAGAACCGGATCGTGACATTATCGCCAGCCTGGCCGATACTCACGACATCGCGGACTACAGGATCGACAAAGTTATAGGTTGAGTCACCAGCGCTGCGGACCACGGAGAAAGCATGTCCATGCAAGTGAACGGGATGCTGAACAAGGCGATACCCGTCAGGAGACGACTTCAGGGACAGCCTACGAAAGATAAAATACTCACAGGCCCACCAAGGGCACCACCAGGGATGGTGAGCTCGACGCTCTTGTTCGGTGCAAGGCTGTAGATACTCTTCGCAGGAAGAAGTTGCGAGGCGCTCTTCGCGCCACTCAGGATCTGGAGCAACACAGGAACAGTGGGGGGCTCGAAGGGAGCACCGTTCACAGTGAACTTAAGGATAGAAAAGTCCTGGGCCCTTGTAAGACCCTGCGTGTCAGAAGTAGAGGGGGCGAAGCTCACAATCTCGACATCCAAATTTATATTGATGTCCGCGCCTCCAGGATATGCCTTGCCAGGCTGAATTGCTCACGCGGTGAGAGGTAGAGCGCATGTGGTCTGTAGAAAATCTTACCACAGGAGAGCAGTCAAGTGGCTACGCACTGATATATATCGGCATCATTATATATGCGCGTAAGATACAAGAAGCAACTTACGTGGAGATTCGTTTCGACAAGCGGGAGCTTGCTGACGACAGGAACAGTAGGATCTACCTTTGGATCTGCATGACGAGCCCCGTCATAGCGAAGAATGGCTAGATTGGTGAAATTGCCAAAGCCCTGGTCCGGGGGCAGAGAACGAATCCCTATTGATAATGAGTCTCGAGTTCCACACATACTTGTATGCAGAAATTGTACTCACAGTAATTCGCGATCGGCTGGTTGGCATTGAGCTACAATATAACAGATGAGGAACGCGTTCCTGCTACAGTGTAGGAAATCGCCTTACTACAACGGAGTAGCGTTGACCTGGTCGGAAGTTCATTAGTGCACCCACAATCTGGAGATCTTTTCGACATCACATACCAGCGAAGATCTGGAGAGAGTCAACGACCAGTGGCTTGGTTTCGATCCCATCTGCCTCGATCACGGTCAGTTGGTGGCCGTCAATGGAGAACACGAAGTTGGGGTCGCAGGAGATGGACACAACGCGGAATCGGTAACTGACATTGCAAAACATGCTTAAATCACAATACCCAAGAACCAACAGAACACGGACCGTTTGCCATGTTTCACGTCCACGACGGCAAGAGGAACTTCAGGCCCACCAGGATAGCGGCCCTTGCCGTTAATCAAGGTGGAATTGAACGCACTCAAGTGCAGTGTCAACACCAACGCGTTGGAGAACAGGTTCAGACTCACGGGATCGCGGGAGCTTCCGTCGAAAGGTAGTGGTACCAATCCGCGAGGGTGATAACCGTGCTCTCTGCGAGACGACCTCAGCAGGGTGAACAATCCTTTCCTGCTGGTCTATCTTACCATCGTCGATATCATACAAATGGCGATGAGGGTCTTTGGGATCATAAACAACCAAAGGACCACGCAGACCATCACAGTACTGGGTCTTGAAATGACTGTGGTACCAGTACGTGCCCTGAGATGATGTTATTCAGAGTCGCGCAGCGCAAACAAGAATAACGCATACAGTCCTGGTCCAAAGCCTTGAAATTGTACAGGAAGCTGTGATCCGGGATGATGGGACATTGCGTGACAAAGGAGGGACCATCCACGTAATTGGTGTGCTTTTGGAATAAGCCATGCCAATGCTGTAGAAGAGATGTTTAGTTCGTTCAGCGTCCCTGAGAAGTATGCTTGAGGAATGCCTCACGATGGATGTTGCCAGGTTCATGGTCTTGTCCTTCAGTTTATCCGTAACATTGATCTTGAACTCGGCGTCCTTTCCGGCGTAATGTCCAGACTGGATGACAGAAAATCGGGAACCTTACCTTTTCCCCCACAATCAATGGGCCAGGAAAGGTACCCCCCTTGGGACCCCCTGCGAGGGTGACACTGCGGTCAATGACGTTGAGTCGAATATGATTCCAGACGGCGCCACAGCGGGAGGAACTCACGCGCGAGGGAAACCATCAGGGGATATGTTGTCATTGACAATATTGAGGGTGGCACCTGGGCCGATAAAAGCGGAGACACCTCCAAGGGCGGCAGCGAAAAGTAAAAGAGAGCGAAGTTGCAGCATCGCAACAGAAACGAAACGAGCGACAAAAAAACGATACAATGGCAGAGAACAATCCAGGGTGAGGCATTTTATAAGGCATGTCGGGTGACAGCGGCGACGGACACCAGATGCCAAGCACGAACGCTCAACTAGCGCTCGCAGGCCCTGGCTCAGAAATCGACCCGTCTATCCGGCGCGTGATTGAATCTAACGGGAACCCATTAATTGGATATTAATCGATATTGATCACCAGTACGGATGGTCATCGAACATTGGTCATCGAACAGCTGCTTCAGTTCAACGGCATGACGGCGGACTGCATGGGAAATATCCCCACCAGTAAATGGTAACACATACAGAGGGTGATCTCGTCAGCGCTACCCACTGGCGTTTTGTACATAAAATCCATCAAGGACAAGGGGCCAGAGCGCCAGGGGGCTCCACTGTCTTCAGTCAGGAAGCATCGTATCTGGACCTTTGCTCAAAATTAATAAACTTTTCTGTAGCTTCAACAACACATCGTAGGCACTTCAAACTGTACATATCCTATATCACCCCGTGCAGTATTTGTATTGTTTTCTGAAGGGTGGCAGACATTAAGTTTTCCGCACGCAATCGTCGCATTGATGGCAGCAAGCGAATGTGTCAGATTTGTCAGACTTTGCTCACATTTCCGGCTTCTGGAAGAGGAGTTCGAATTTGTCACCTCCTTGAACTTGAAGGGTGCTCCTCAAGTGAGTTTCGTTTCTACAGCTCGATCGCCTCAATCTATTGACTCCAAACTCTTCATACATGGTACATTTTATGTATTCTATTGTCCCAATAAAAAATACTTGTGTAGAAGTACTGAGATCGTTGGGATCTAGGGTGTAAATCCCTGCACTGGACCACTGGCACCTCCCCGGAATTTTGATTTTTTGTGGTCGTAAATCTATGTAGATCCCCTATATCTTGTATCTATAGAACCTACTGTATCTGCAGTGTGTATTTTGGGAAGAGATGTTAATGGGAAAGCCGTGATCTGAGATACGATACTACAGCACCCCAAAGCGCGGTGTTCGGTGAAGTCGGGCACTAGTAAATAATCGGTAGACCTCGTGATTCACACCGCACACTGCGACAGTGCGACCGGGTGTAATAGACACGCTGGACCCGAGCGCTTCGAAAATACTTGGTTGCGATGGAGGCGGAGAAGTACCGGCGCGAGAATACATCTGACGAGTCAGCGATGGACCTCAGGCTGTGCCTTCAGAACCATCACAGCAGAGCCGAAGTTCACGGTTATTTTTTTGTCTGCCAAAATCACACATTGGACTGTCTCAGGGCTGCTGTAATGATGACTTGTGTATGACAGATCATTCCTGTGCCCGAATAACTTTTGTTGTACACTACAGTGGTCAGCCAGGACAGCACATACATTGTGTAAGTCGTGGTGTTGGTGTTGGTGCGTATGATTTGGGCCGGTGGTATCACCGTGACAGCGCAAGTTTTAATAACGTACTTGTGCTTGTTGTACCAAGGACTCCACACCGGTCATTGCAGTACAAATCGAATGGCAAGTCGGAATTGAGGAGAGTTGGTGCTTGGTAGAGGCTTGACGGTATTGTGCTTGGTAAGGTACCAATACTTGGGTCCAGAATGTCGCAAGTGCTTTGAGCAGAAAAAAGGGACTGCGGGTGTGTGAAAATTCCCTGCAACCCTTCCATGGCACGATGAAAGTGCACGCTCGTTCCGCAGCACTCTCTATGCGCGGCATTTCAAGTCGAAAGGGCTGGTGAGAGCCTGGGAGCACATACGCTGGAAGAGCGCCGATTGGGCCGAGAAAAAGACCGTGCTAGAACAACAGGTCGTAGGTAAACTACAGATAATGGGGAAGACTTTGTACAATGGAGCACACGACGTGGTGCGCACGCACGTGCTTGTCGTTTTTCGGAACATTTGTGGGTAAACCAGGGTTGCGGTGCATTACTCGGGTTGAGGAAAGATTCTTGTTCTAACAATAGACCACAAATCGGAGCCATTTTTTCTGGGTTGGTTGGGAAGGGCCAACAGAACGGCTGACGCCAGAAACTGAGTTGATCGACATTTGACGCGAATTTGACGCATACAGTCAAAATTGTCATAATGCATTATGAGTTAGAGCTGTTTTCGAGTCGTCAAGGAGCCCATCACTATGAAAATGGCCCTAAGTCATTATGCGTACAATCGACTGTACTAAGCCTGATCGAAGGCCTGTCAATGATCACTCATTCAGGACGGGACCACTGAGTCAAACACATCAATTTTCTCACTCACCTCTGGACTCAATTTTCACCAAATTAATTGAACAATGTCTAGTACTACTCCTTAATGCACTCGAACTTTTTTTCTGTTAAAATCTTGTCGTGTTGCGAAGTTAGAGAAAAAGGCTCTCATTTTACGCTTGCCGACCAACGCCGTGTCAGGGTTCAATTTGGAGCACGTGAGTGGTCTTGCGGGACCCTGACTAAGGGTGACCGTGGTCCCATCCGAATGAGTGATCAGGCATAGTACACGATCAGTTGAGCTGAATTACAGGCGATCCAGAGTAACGCTCAATCCACGCGTCGTAGTGATCAAACTCGGACTTTGACATGCGCTGGTTACTGTAAATTCAAGTTGTCCGATTTTAATTCCCAATACTTCAATACAGATACCTCCAAGGCTCCAACCAAATAACCTTCAAGAAACGATTTTAAGAAACGATTTTTAGACATGGACTATAAGATTAGTGCCCTGTGAGGTTGGCCCACGTGTTGTAAACGGGACAAAGGTTCTTCCAGGCAGCTAGACAAAACCAGCCTCGATGAGTTACAAGGATCACAGGCAGGCAGGGGAACAACTTACCGGAGATGCTGCCAGTGAATGCTGCCGACGTGTCAGGGACATCCTCGGCGAAGACAACGGCAAAGCCACTAAGCAGAGCACCTCATCAACACAAGAATCATGACAGCAAATAGGAATATGACGGACTTGGCCAAGTGCCAATCAATATGGCAGTGGAGGAACCACGGGCCGGGGTTGTCGGTGAAGAAGCGGATGGTGACATTGTCGCCGGTATTGCCGATACTCACGACATCGCGAACTATTGGATCAACGAAGTTGTAGGACGAATTCCCAGCGCCACGGACCACCCAGAAGGCGTGCCCGTGCAAATGCATCGGGTGCTGCGTCGGATCGCGTCGTCAAAACAATGGAGTTCCAACGGTCACTACTCGTTGTACACTCACAGGCCCACCCGTAGCACCACCAGGAATAGTGATTTCGACACTCTTGTTTGCATCGAGACCATAAACGGTGCCAGCGGGAAGAAGATCAGAGGCTTTCTGTGCACCGCTCAAGATTTGGAGCAACACGGGAACAGTGGGAGGCTCGAATGGGAAGCCATTGATGCTGAACTGGAAGCCGTTGGGAAGAGAGGTCTGATCCTCAAGTGAGAACATACGCGTTACAGAATAAGGACGGTGCTCACGAATCCGACATCTAAATTGATATTGATATCCGCGCCTCCAGGTTGTGGCAAACCGGGCTAAATCACGGTGAGGAACCTAGCAGGAGTTATCAGAAAGGTAAATCCCACCACAGGAGTTGCGACAAGCGGCTAGGTTTGCTGAAAATCAGCGTCTAATCTAGAAGAGTCGACTGGGAACGAGCAACTTACGTGGAGGTTGGTCTCAACGAGTGGCAGCTGGCTCACGGGGATGTTTACATTGGGGTCTGCGGATGGATCCGCAATAGAAGCTCCTGAATAGCGAAGAATGGCTACATTGGTGTGGTCACTGAAATCGAGAATCCGAGTTGAAACCTTGGGCAGAGCACGGATCCCTGTTCGGCTGAGTCGGACCAAACTACAAAGGACCATGACAAGCGAGGCACTCACAGTAATTGCCGATCGGTTGGTCGGCCTTGAACTATGTGCGAGTGAGGGAAACCTTCAGACGAATCGACAAAAGGTTTGGCTTACAACAACGGAATAGCGTTGACCTGTCAAGAGACCGATTAATAAAGCGGCAAGAATCGGTTTAGTCACGCATACCAGCGAAGAGCTCGATCGAATCGACCAATAGAGGTTGGACGTTTGTACCCTCCACTTCGATCACAGTGAATTGGTGACCATCGATGGAAAACACGAAGCTAGGATCGCATGACATAGAGATCAGGCGAAACCGGTATCTGATGCGACAGGGTGCGTCAATCCTACCCCGAGACAGGTGACAAAATCAACACCCACCGTGTGCCTTTTGTAACTGACACAACTGCAAGGGGTGCGTTCTGAGGACCGCCAACGTAGCGACCTTTGCCGTTGATCAGCGTCGAGTTGAACGCACTACAAAGGTCGTCAGCATCGAAATTTCTGCAAAAAACTTTGGACACACGGGATTGCTGGAGGACTCGTCGACAGATAGTGGTACCAATCTGAAAGCGAGATGATAGTGTTGTCTGAAGGAAAATTGAGTCTCAATTGTGTGAACGATTGTCCCAGGACACCAGTGTCTCACCGTTGTCAACATCGTACAAACTCTTTTGAGGATCGTTCGGGTCCTCAACAATAAAAGCCCCCCGCAAACCATCACAGTACTGGCCACCGAAATGACTATGGTACCAAAACGTCCCCTGCAATTATGTCAATAAGAACTTGCTGTACAAGGAAAGAGAGGTACCGCTTGGTCCAAAGCCTTGAAGTCGTACGTGAATGACTCAGCCGGGACGAGAGGACACTGCGTGACAGACGTTGCGCCATCCTCATAATTCGAATTCTTCTGGAGAAGGCCATGCCAGTGCTGCGGGGGAAACACGTCCAGATTACAATCTGCATTCCGGAAGCAACCGAGATCTCACGATAGAGGTAGCCAAGTCCAGTGTCTTGTCGGTGAGGAGATCAACAACGTCGATCGTAAACTCGGCATTCTGCGGAGCGCCATGTCAGAACCAATCATTGCAAACCCTCTAACAAACGTCACCTTCTGTCCTCGGATTACCGGGCCGGGATGAGTACCCCCAGCGAGTGTGGTTCTGAGGCGTCGAACGCGCTAGGTTCAATATCACTCTGGCAGCGACTACAAGGAACTCACTGGCGAAGGAAACCATCTGGGGCGATCTTCTTATTAACAATTGGAAGGACAGCACCAGGGCCAATAGAAGCAGAGACACCTGCAGAGAGGGCAAGGAGGAAAACAAGAGAGCGAAGCTGCGACATTGCGAGAAGGAATGCCAGTGAAGAAGAAACCCGACAAGCTTGGGGGTATGACCCACTCAGAGTGAGGCATTTTATACAGAAGCCAGGGTTGCGATGAGACTAAGGTTGCCCGCTTGACTAAAGATAGTTGTGTACTGATCTGGTCACTTTGAGATCCAAATGGGGCAAGACACCTTGCCATCATGTGCGCCGGGCGACTGTTTAAGCATTGCAAGGGACGTGTCTATCAGATTGGGCATAATAGTATGCATTTACCGTACAACTGGTAGCCAAGCGAGTGATCCACGGTCGTGCCGAGAATAGCAAATACACCCTGTCGTGGCAGGACCCATCAGACATCTGTTGGTAATCCCAACTTGGACCAAGCCGAACACCGGGAATGTCAAGAGGAGTAGGCTCAGATTGGGAGAAGCTAGTATTTTTACTCGCCACGTATTAACGCGCATGTGGAGCCCCAGGCTGGACTTCCAAAACAGCTTCAGTACAGACCACACCGCGGGCATTTTGCAATGTATTCCGATTGAGTCCCGTAAATCTGACCAATGTGATTTTCAGGATTGGATCGTATCACAATGTCTGCGGTTCCAGAAGCGAGGGGGGTACAAAGCGCGACTAGCACATCGCTTAACGGCGTTGTGACGTCGTTTCAGGGCTGGGTAAATGCAATGAAAGTGGAACAACTCATCGGCCAGCATGGTCAACTCGGTCGATTTCGGGAACTCCAACCGACGATACGTCTTACAGTAGTCGATTTTTTAATTCCTAGTCCTGATGAAGAAGGGGCGCCGTGTGTCTCGCCATTTCGAGTGGGTCTCGGAGTACCGTGACGCGCGGCCTAAACCAAAGCATAGCGTTTTCTCAATGCTGCGTAATGAGGAACACTAACCGGCGGTTCATTCAAGGACCTGGTGTTTACGAATACTGTATCCCGCGTTTGTATGATAGTGCCCGGAGCGATACCGTCGTGTAGAGCGTCGGTAGTCGAGTGTCGAAGAAAAATGCAGGGAACTAACTCACGTAGAGGTCGTTGCTTGCCTGCACCTTTGTTTGCTTACGCAATACGCACTCTCTTTTCAGCTTACCAGACATGCCACGGGTCAACGTTCAACATTCGGAAACATCAGAAAGGCCTAAATCCCTTCGTTGCTGAAAGTTGACACAAGCACGCACCTAGCCTCAGGCTCGAAGAGTCTGGATACAGGGATGAACGGCCCAAGGATATATTCCTATCTTTTCCTGTGGCCAGACTGTGGCCAGACCTGCTCTGATTCACTTCAGACCGGCCCGTGTTTTTTTTGCCCCTGTTGTGCTATGAGACTCACACCACACCGTCTTACCGTGACTTAGTTGCGGGCTCAGTTTACGTTCGTCATTCTCACGCACACACCCATGTAGGCAAGTTTCGGCCAACTTGAAGAATTGAGGTGGTTAACCCGGAACGCAGGCGCCGAATCAGAAACAGCGCATAGTCTAGGATACGTATGCGACCACGCTGCGTGCCATGCTGTGGTACTTGCTCTTAGGGACTCAATCTCATGCTACGGTGTCATGTCACATGTACACGGTAACACGGATCCAAAACGTTGAATGCGTCGCTTTTACCTGATGCACGTTTGTGCGGTGGTGCATTGGGATACGCGCTGCTCGGTCCCCCAATGGCGCCTACTCTTTTTTCCCAAGGTCATTCACACCCTTACCACGGTTCCTCCAAATGACTCAAGGTAAGGTCTGTATCTGTCTTTCTTGTTCGGGGTCCTCTTGCTTGGAGTGCGTTGATCTGCCTCCAAATTTTCCTACATATCTTGCTTCTGCCCCAAATTTGCCACTATCTGGGATGGCCTGTTGCAGATACCAATCTGTCTGACTTATGATAGTCTCCATTCAAAGTCCCTTCGACAGGTCCTTCTTCTTTAGACCGGATCATGGTTTCCATTCTTGCTCGCATTTCGAATCCCCGCCGGTACCAGCGCCTCTTCCGTCAGCTTACAATACCGTACGTATGCCCTGACTTCTCCACAGTAACAGCGCTCGTTGGTACTATGGTGGCCGTGTGTATCACTCAGTGAAGTGCTGAGCCTCTAATGGACCTCGACGCGTAGGTCTCCTATCGCTTCGACTCATAACTCGATAAAAGGAGCTACGTTTGGCCTGGGTGCTCGGATAGGATGGACTAATGAACCGATACAGTATTACCTCGTTCGCGAGGGGGTAAACCGGATGCGCGTAACAGGCACATTCAAGACCTGTCATCGAAGCGGTGCCGTGGATACTCCGCGGATGGCCTCTCTCCTCCTGTCACCCCGATATCTGGCGCCTCACCAAGCTAACGCCGCCTGCCGCCCCCGCCCTGATGTTGCTTGGCTTGGAAGAAGATAGTACAGGGACCACGACATCAGTGGCGGCCCATCTGACTGATTCCCTTAACGTCATGTCAGCTTTCTGTTGTAGAAATTTCGGAACTCGAACTCGGACTTTTCCTGTCACTCTCGTGTCAATTTGTCTAGACTCGAAGGACCCCGCGCGGAATGCGAGTTCACAACGCAAATAGAGGCATCTGTGCGGAGCAAGAATGCCCGCAGTGCCCGCTGGTCAATGCAGTCTCCATGAGTAATATCTAAAATGGGTCTTTTGTGTGACATTTTCCCTTCAGTTTCCACGCCATGTAATCTGGGTCATCGGAATCCGCCAACACGAGCTACTACTGTGGTAGTACCCCCGGCCTCATTACACAAATCTACAGCACCAATGGCGCTTCCTGACCCAACAGACTTTGCTAGTTGGTCATCTCACACTGAACTATGATAGGTCGCTGCGCTCTCACGGTGTCTACATATGTGGTCGATACGAAAATGACTACGGGGAATCGTCGGGGATTTGACTCCTAACCCACCTAACAGGAGTGCTACAGAAAATTCGGAATTGGTTGGTCAGATGGCGATGGCTTGGCGCGTCAGCTGGTGCAACTCAGATGTGTCAGCCAGATATCAACCTCGGATATGACAGCCATGGTTCAATCAAACCAGTTTCCCTGCCTCTGAGAGCTTGGTCTTGGCGCCAATTCAGTGGTTGAATACTTGGGGCCTAGCGAGAATCACTGTAACAGGCTCAAATTTGCGTAAGCATTTCCTGCCTGTAGGTTAGAACCCTGCTATTCTAGCGTTCACCACCAGTGAGGTGGTGTTGGGACTTCTGACAGTACCAATTCCATTCTTCCTTGGAGCGCCAATACGCCTGCGGAATGGTGAATGTCGATTGCCGCTTCCATTCCAATTCCAGACACTGGCATTCTCTCCGATGGGCTGTGGATCCATACGGTACGGACATCGGTACGGACTCCACTGTATGGCTTTGCGCTGTGTGAGCGGTACTTAGCCTGCAGCTGGGACGCAGCTACCTGTCACCGGCTGCCGGAGGTGAATACTCAACGTTACCGGGTCCCTCGCAGGAACGACCACCTAGCAACAAGGGTTTATCGAAGGTCGTGCATGATTACGGGCGCCACCGAACACGAAACACTGTCGCCATCGCCTCCGAACGGAGCTCGAAGGCCGAGACATCAGGCCTGGCCACCGAGTTGAGGCTACGAAACATTGGTGCTCTGGGAATACCGGGAATCCATTCATTCAAAAAATAAGTGTGTGATTATTCACGACAGGCTGAGGCGAACTCTACGCAAACGCACTTACAACACGGCATTGTCTTCTTATTGTGAAATATGGGATCATCGGTCCGTAGAATTGAAATGCGGAATCACTGCGGAATCCCTGAGGCCTCAGTGATGAGGCCCGAGTGACTAGTGACTGCACGCCTACAATTTATTCTTAGCCTACGGTCACGATAAACGTAAGACTTATTTATACACTGCGAATTCCAGGGACCACTTTTCCCTTGGGCATGAGTGCAGTGGTTACCCATGTCAACAGGTTACTGTACAGTAGGCGGAGAAGGTTTGGGGTGTCATCATTACTCTCTCTGCCAACGGGGAGTGCCGAGACAACACGGTCGTTCCTGCACGTTCCTGTGTCGTTCTGCACCGCCTCTCGTGGTGGCAGTGGGAATCTTCCGTCATCTGGGCCGCACCCACGGATCTCTGGGTTTGGTCCCACCATATACTCTTTGTTTATATTCACCCCCTGAAATCCAGTATTCTCCGGCCTCGCTGGGTGAGAGTTTGTTACGATCTATTACCCAATGGTTTGATGAGAGTCGCCACCAGATCATGAGACAGAAGGCTGCCAGAAAAGCGGATGTATTGTCACAAGATGACGTAATATGGTACTACATTTGCCCCTAGTTCACACAGGCCACTTGTCGGAAGAAGAACGCGATGCAGCATTTTGGTACGGATTTCACCCCGAGGATCGCGAAGTCTTTCAATCTCGTCTTCTTGGCAAGAACCCTTTCCAGCCACCCGACGTCCCCTTCCACTTCGAACACGTTCTCGGCTGCGCAAGGGCAGCGTTTGCATACGATGGCACCTTCCCATCCTGGTCGCACAGGCAAGAGTTCGAGTCTTTGAGTGTAAGACGCGAAGAGCCGGTCGCCGAGCACGTAGCGCGAGACACGTACGGTCTCCGAGAAACGTCGCGCGCTACCGTCTCGAATGCTGAGACAACGACCACCCCCAACGACTCCCCCCTGCCTTCGTACTCGACGCCAGACTTAGACCTCCCCCGTTCTTTGATCTTGCCTTCGGAATCTCAGCACACGCAAAGCCTTCGGTGATGCTCGATCAGCCCGAACTCGCGACACGTCGTCGTCCACGTTGCTCCCCTCGGCCTCTTTTCCTACCCCGTCTCGTGCTCACTCGCTCACACTTGCCTTCGCACCCTCCGTTTTCGATCACGCCTGCACCTTTTTCAATGCCGATTTCGTCCGATTTTAAGTGCCTACCCTCGGCGACGGAAGATCAGTCTGAGCCTGAGCCCACTCCCACGTTATTCGCTTCCGTCCCCACGCCGCCATCTGCTCCCCCGCATGTTCATTCGGCTACCGACAATGACCCTATTTTCGCATCCACGTCCCCTTCTTTGTCTCCGACATCGTCCACGTTCCTACTTTCCCCCACGCAACCGGCAATCGACGATCAGCCCGAGCACGTGTCTTTGTCCGCTCCGACTCATCCCTCCCTACCATCTGCTCCTTACTTGCACGCGTACCCACTAAAAATTGATTCGAAATCTTGTCAGATTCAAAGTGTCCGCCCTCCCCAGTGATATCGTCAAAGTCCGAGTCCGCGTCAGTGTCTGAAATCCCAGCCTTGTCCCTGCGTTCCCTCCTGACTATTCGCCTGCGCTCCTCCTTTCGTCTTCGATCCTCGAGACTTTACCTTCGCTTGAGATATCGACATCTGACTCTCTTCTGGTTCAGATGCAGTCCTACGAGCTCGACTCTACCCCTGCGCATGCGTTTATCGCCTCGCCGAGTCCTTTCGAGCGGTCGCCTTCGTCGTTATACAGCATAGTTTTTTTCCCGTCCGCGCCGCCACCCGAAGCCTCGGAAAGTGTCCTCGTTCCGTACTCGACGCCGCTGCAACGACCACTGGGAGTCACGTGACTCAGCTCGGCTTCTTCCGTTCCTGAATTCACACCTTCCTTCCCTCGACTCGGATGCCAGGAAGCCCCGCTAGTCGAATTTTCGTCAACGCTCACGCTCGGTCTCCTACTCATCTCGCCATCACTGCCACTGTCTCGCTTTGGCCTAGCTCGCTTCAACTTCGTTCGCGTTCGTCACCCCTGCAACCTTTGTTTTGACACTCTTCAATGCCTCGACGACCCTTTCCGTCCACGTGCCCAAGTTCTGGAACAATGATCAAGTCCTCGGCGACAGTCAGAACGGCACGTTCAAGACATCCAAGTCATGCAACATTTCCGCGCAACAACTTCGACTCGGGCAGTACACGCCCCGCGGCTCGCGCCTCGTTTTTGATTTCGGAGGTTAGTTATAGCGTCAGAACCAACACACGAATACTCGGCGGCAACGCTTGCTAGCGCAAGTCGAAGGCACGCAACGGCTTTATCACATTCTTTCACGTTAGAGCTGAGTCGTCGACGCTCGCTAGTGCAAGTCGAAGACATGCGATGACTTCGTCTCCATCGCACGACGCCACCCTTCCCGCTACTGTTTTAGCTCGCGTTCTCATCGTTTTCCTGACCCCCCAGGAGGTGTAAGGCCCCCCCTCGGGCTGAGCCCGAAACCGCTCATTTTCGGACTCTCGGTCGCCTCGGCCACGCGGCCTGTGTCCATGTTCCCTTCATATGTTCTTTTCCTTTTACTTCCCCTAGCTAGAGGATCCCTTTTGTATAAAAACTTTTACTTTGTATCTAAACAGAACATCGCTCGATTGCCCCTGCTACCTTAACTCAATGTGAATATCCCGAGAGTCAGGCCCAAACGCGGGCACTCGAAGGACAATCCCCACTGATTTCTTCCCCTTCTACTGGAGGTAGATCCTCTCCACTTTTGAACTCACCTAGGACCCCTCAGCGTCCGTACTACGGAACGATCTGGATCTCGGGTTCAGCCTGTTGGTACCGACTGCCCTCCAATACCACAGATAATGTAAAGCCTTGGTGGCCACTGGGATACAGTACCACTGACACCCAGGTGTCTCAACTTGAATGACGTGGGCACAAAGCGAGGTAGTAGCCATCCTTGGCGGCAGGTGGGGGCCATCAGTAATTTGACAGAAAAGCTTTCGCCGGATTCGCAACCCCAAAAACCGCTAAAAATCATTAAAAAAAAACAGTGAAAACTACGCCTATGCTGAGATTTGGACCGCCAGACTGTGGCCAGACCTGCTCCGATTCACTTCAGACCAGCACTTGGTGACCCAAGTCCAATTTCACGGAAACCCGAAATTTTGACAAGCGTGAGAATGTAATAATAAGTGATTGATGTGAAGTACGGCCTTATCCTTTTCGGGGATAGTATCTAATCAATGGCAAATAAATAACGGCGAATTAGCAAACATTACTTTGAGAAGTAGGCTTCCGAGTTCATCCTGCGTACTGCGTCCTCAGGCTCGGTTGGGATCACCATTCCAGCGAATGTATCGACGTTAATCTGCGTGTCTGGCCTTTGTGAAACTTGGACAGAGGGCCGCCGGGGCCATGCGTTTACAACTCAATTCGGTGGGCGTCCTCGCTTCCCTACTGCCAGACCTCAGGTGCGTGGTAGCCTCATCAATCCGTTCTACTGGCAGCCGAGTGGCGCAGATCACAGAGTCATCCTTACTGACACGTGGCCCCCGGGCAGTATCAACACCGACAATATATATAGGCTGGAAAGTCAAATTCCCACTGTTTTCCTCCTCGACCCTCCCCTCGACCCCCGCTTTGCGCGCTCTGACAGACAATTATGCACCCAATTCTACTTGTCTTCGTTTCGCTTTTGGGCATATATCTACTCCAGATCGTGGTGGAATTCTGGAGGACCATCCACAACGTAGGGTACGTGACCGCTACGACTTTGAGAGACGAAATAACCTAGAGACCCCTGGCAGACACCTCTCGGGTCCTCGCCTCCTCTTCGACCATGAGAGGTTTCTGGTCTGGGCAATTGCGAAATTACTGCCGCCAATTCCGTATGTGAGTCGAGGGGGTTCATGGATGCTCAGGACGAAGCATCAAGGTAAGGACGCGTCGCCAGTAAAAGAGATCATTGTCTGAGTCACGGTCTTACGTAGATTTCGCCGCTGCTGGACAGGACGCCACGGCTATGGTGAGTACTGCATATTCGGAGGGATGAAGTTAAGGACGACGGACTGTCAGGTCACTATGATCCCGTGGCCGAGTGCTGTCATTTACCTTGCGGACGCAGCGGCCATCAAAGTAAGGGAGACTCCGCCCCAAAGCGGATGTACCTGATTCTTGATTTGTGATTCGCAGGAGGTGGCAACTTTTCGTGCCAAGTTTCCCAAACCCGTCGACATGTATGAGGCGCTGTTCGCCTTTGGAGGCAACATCATTGCGTCAGAAGGGGAAGATTGGAAAAGGTACCGAACAATCGCTGCTCCAGCATTCTCGGAGGTATGTACCTACTGTCGAAGTCACCGCTCTCTTGACGCGATATATAGAGAAATACTCGTCTGGTGTGGGACGAGACAATCCGCATCATGTTCGACTTGTTCGACAATGTCTGGGGAGACAGTCCCGAAATCGTGTTGGATCACTGCGTAGATATTACTCTTCCGGTAGGTCACGTGCGGAACCTCCCGTACACTCTAACGTCTCCGTCAGATTGCTCTTTTTGTCATCGGTGTGGCAGGTAGTCTTACAGTATTTTGCTCAGCCGTTGCATTCTTATCATGGATGCGTCAGGGTTCGGCCGCCGGGTCACGTGGACTTCAGACTTGTCCGTTCCCCCCGGCCACCAGATGCCATTTAAGGATGCACTTCACATCGTGTCTACAAATCTGATCTTAAAAATGGGTCTTCCTAACTGGGCAATGAAACTGACTGAACGCACAAGGAGGGTGAACCTGGCATTTGATGAGCTGAGGGTTCGTCCTAATTAGGTATCTGTTATGTCCCCACAGCTGACGTTGCGGACAGCAATATATGGTAGAAATGGTGAATGCTCGTAGAAGCGCTGAGACAAGAGAAGAGCGTCACGATCTGTTTAATGGGCTTCTGGACGCGGCAGATGACAATCCAGATGGCAGCGTTGCCATAACTGAGCAAGAACTCATTGGTAAGTGCCAATTGTTGTACCGTATCGCGCTCACGAAGAAGGTTCTCACTCGCTATTGCAGGCAATATGTTCATTTTCCTCCTCGCTGGACACGAGGTGTGACCACCCCATTCCACCGGTGGTGCGACTGGGAACCGACCCTTTCTTTCAGACGACAGCCCACACACTTTGCTTCACTTTCGCCTTACTTGCCCTTCACCCCGATGAGCAAGAACGCTTGTATCAGCAAATCAAGGGAATATTGGTCGACTTAAATGGGATGCCTGTATGGCCTATCAGATCAGGAATCAAGCTCACAAAAGAACTGATTTTGCACAGACCTATGAAGACATGAACCGGTTCACGCTCTCCATGGCGTAAGTTCTTCAATCGCCTGTCAGAACGCAGGTTCTCATCCGCTGGGGCCCGAAGCGTCTTATATGAAACGCTTAGGATGTTGTGAGTGGATATTTTAATTAGGCCGGAGCAAGGCTGACTGCGCATCTCAGTCCGCCAGTACGTCAAATCATATGAGCAGTAGTTCTAAGCCAATGATGGCCCGTGTGATCGCAGGTGTCGGCAATCCCCAAACGTGCTGCGGAAGATACCAGTTTGACGGTGAGTAATGCTGACGGCGGAGAGACAACATTCCCTATCCCCTCGGGAACACGGGTTGACTATCAAGTGCCCGGCCTGCATTATAACCGTATGCTGGGCCTCCTTCCATCCCAAGGACTGATTTTTACCACAGTCTTGCAGCGAAATACTGGAAGGACCCCCACACATTCCGGCCAGAGAGATTCCTCGGAGAGTGGCCAAGGAACGCGTTCTTGCCGTTTAGCTCAGGTATGTTTGATCCCGTCATAACAGCTGGTCATGGGTCATGAATTCGTATGTAGGTGCCAGGGGGTGCCTCGGGAGACGGTGCGAGCAAACATGGTCATTGATGGTGTGGTAAAGTACTCATACGCATTTCTTTCAGATTCTTTGAAACAGAGAGCGTAGCAGCTATTACGATGATGATATTGAAGTATAGAGTTGAGGTCAAGGACGAGCCCGAATTTGTCGGCGAGACATTCGAACAACGTTATGCGCGTATAACGGCCTTCGACCAATTATTGAATACCGCGTAAGTACAATAATATCCCCGCCCTCCTGTCCGCCAGTGCCTGAGTTTTCTTTCAGCCCCCGCCGCGTGCCGTTGGTATTCAAGAGGCGATGACCATCATTTCATCTGTACGAATCGCGGTCGTTATCTAGGTTATCTAGAGAGGATCAATGTTCTTGAACGAAAGAGATCTGACGAGTACCTATGGTATGGCTGGCCGTAAGGAGCTCTCTAATGATCGACCCTGTGCGTGGTCGACGTTCCGTAGGTAGCCCCACTGGTCTTGAGACCCTCGTTCTCATGATGAGATGAGAACGGACATCGACAGGCGCTTAGAGTGCGAAACCTTGCTGCTCATCAGATGCATCAGACACGAGCTTGGTGCTGATTACGGGGTTTCGTGACCCATCGTGACCAAACTCACATGCGCTGTCCTAGGTCAGGACTGAAGTACTGAAGTCTGATTCTCTTGTGCCATGCTATTGGTTTCGGTCCTCGGGCTATCTGTTTTTTACACCATGCACGACGCAGCACGAGCTCCCGTCTTTTGAAAATGCAACCGGTTTGTGCGGGCTCGGGCCATTGAGTGGTCCCAACTGAAGTATGGCAAGTAGTCCGTGTCGGGGGATAACTCCACGCTGGCAACAGGCATGTTCGTCTACCTGGACTAAGTTATTTTCTTTGTGATATAAGACACTCAGATATGATGAATATTGCCCCATCGTGAGCGACATCCAACATATCCTCTGGATACACCATCTCGTTGATTATCTACTGTTCCCGGTGTTCTTGATACTGTCAAAACTGCAGCCGTGATCGCGTTCCTCCCGACTCGACGAACACAGCGCCTCCAAGTTCTTTCTCCTCTCGGACTCTTACCATGGTAATTTGTGTCCCCTGTTGGTAGCCTGGAGTACTGTTAGATAGCCGCATCGTGACAGTCAGATACGTCAACGATATGGCCGTTTCGATGCAAGACGTCACCATGAGACATATTTACGGAATCAGGTATTGCATCGATCAACAGGGTCGTCCCTATTGCAAACCAGAGCTTCCTGATGCATTTCTCGCACCACGGCAGAAGTCATCACCACCACGGATACCCCACAGCCTCTCTGTTAGCCGCTTACTCTCCATCTCCGCACCATCACTAGATCACTATTCATACATGTTCATGCACGTTCATGAGCTGAATCTCAATCACTGCCGGTGCTCGCAGCGCCTTTATCAATTCGCACATACCTATTCCCGTCTCCGTCTCCCCACCCTCCTGCGCGCACGCGCACCTCTCCGGCCCCCGACTCGCTGCTTGACATCACACCCCTTTCGTCATGGCGGAATATGGCTCTTCCTGGACTCCTGTCTTGCTCTCCGACACGTCCGCTCTGGGGTTCGTCGAACTGGAGTGCATATACGCAAGGGGCGGTTTTCACAACGTTAGCAATCTGGAGACGAATGCCAGCGTTGCGTATACCTTCCATGTGGTGGGTTTCCGTTTCCGTTCATTCCTCAGCGGTGTAGCACATCAACTTGGATCCTTCTCTCTTTCTTAGGCACCCTAGCTCGTGCAGTCGGTTCTGCGGCATTCAGCCCAGGTGACGATCCCCTCTAGGCCCGGATAGCATGGGGTTCGGGGTCAACCGAGGTCAACATTCCCCCATCCGTTACACTTGCCTATTGCATTAGCGACAGTTTTAGCAATCACTACAACCCCGGCGACACCGAGATGTGCCCACCTACGTTCTACACCACATGGCTGGCGCTGCCGCGCAATTAGTACACGTGTACACCGTCAACTTCGCCGTGATGCCCGGTCCAGTTCGAATTCCTTCCGTGCACATCAGATGGTGATCCGACATCCGTATCCTCATCCACGACCGCGGCCGCGTCCGCCGCCTCGCCCGCCAACGCAATCGCCGCGGAAAAGAAGCGGACATTGAGCGCGGGTGTAATTGCCAGCGCGGCCCTCGGCGCGCCAGCTGCCCTCCTGTCTTCTCCGACTTTTCTCCTCGTCCCCATGTCCCCATCCTGTCGCAAACTAGCCTCGGAGCGACAGGCGTTAGACTGAATTCACACCGTGTCACAGTAGCTCAACTTAGTCGTGAACAATAAGGTCCCCGAGTTTGTCGCTGCTGCCGGTAGTGACGAGGAGTCGTGAGACATCGAAAATGCTGTACGTATCGCCGTCGCACGGTGGCGGCCCTCATTCTGTCTGACTATTGTACAAAAGAGCCTGGTAGGTGAGAGCGAGAACATAGACCGTGACAGATCGAGTGAACCGTGCACAGCGAGCTCGACGAGCTTATAATGCGTTTGCTCACCCCCACATGCTGCATGCACCATTGCATTTTTGTGATGCCCCGGCTGATTGGGGCAAATCAGAAATGTACTCAGAGGGACGCGGAATTTCTCTTAAGGGCGGGATATCAAGCCTTGATGAACCGGAAGAAAAAGCGTGATATGGGGACGTCGGACATCGCGGAAGGGGACGGCATTTCGTACTGTGGTGGAAAATGCATATGTATTTCGCCGAGGGTAGAAGAGACGAGCGATCACAACCATTGTCAAGGGGCCCATATCCCGGCCCTGGGACTGGTGTATAATGTGGTAAAAGGCGCAGACCCGCGGACCGACCACACGCCTCTATCGTCGATGGAAACGAACGGACGGCATGAGGGAGTAAGCGTCCTCAAAATAGACGACCGAGAACAAAACTCCACGTCACCTCGGTGTATCTATGAAAACGGCATTCCGCTCCTCATCCAGGATAACAACTCTCCCGCACTCACCTCCCCTTGCGTCCCGGCGGGCCGCGCGTCGCAATGGCCGGTGAGCGCATAGAATACGCCGCACCGTGCGCAGCTTTTGAGGCTGTGCGTCTTCCGTTTCACACCGACACTGGCGCCGGATGGACCTCTGCGGATGCAGTTGCTGGTGTCGGCGTCGGTGATTTAGGGGAGCCCATCATCATACGGGGGCCGGATGAATCCGGCAGCAAAGGGGCAGGGGGAGCCAAGGGCTGCGTCTTACATTTGTGATGAGGACCAGAGTGGTGGCCTATATCGGTGTAGGGGACGTTCTCTACGTGGCCTTCGGCAAGACTTGGCTCTGGCCGCAAGAGACGGCCCGGGGGAGACGCCACCGAGTTCAAGTTGTTCAGGCGCTATCTTCTATAACACATGGTAGGGTAACTGCAGTGTATGGACAGGCTCCTCACGCCGTCAATGGGAACTGAACAAACGATCGCATTTGAAGTGATCGCGACGAGTTCGTTTCACTACGTAGCGGACAATGTCATCCAAGTCATGTGTGCTGCGCGTCTATCATCGATGTGATGATTTGGGGCAGTGCAACATCCTCGTGTCGCCCTTGTCCAGTTCTTCGCAATCGACTAATGTCATCCAGTCTCCAGCCTGAGGCGTCCTCCTCGTCCGCTCCGAACTTTCAGCCAATATTCGAAAAGGCTCTGGAAGAGTATAAGAAGAAGACAGGCAAAGACCTGACTGCCCACCCACTCGCCGCTGAGATAAAATGCTGCGATTCTCCCGGGGCTATCCTCACCGTACTTGAAGGGAAGGCTAATGAACTGAATCAATCTCGGGGCGGCGATGAGCGACTGACTAAGTGGCTTAACCCAACCGTGAATATCCTCAACGCGCTCTCTGCTACCCTTGGCGAGGGCGCTGGTTTGGTAAGATACAGCCCCGTTACTTGTCTTTGGTTTTGTTCCTGACGTTCACTTTCAGGTATTCCCCCCTACCAAAATCATCTTTTCTGGATTCAGTATCCTACTCGTAGTGAGTTTTCCTGTTCAATCCTCTGCATGGCTGTGATAGCACCGTCTCTGGCAGGCCGCAAAGAGCACTGTAACGAACCGCGATGTGCTAGTCGAACTATTCAGCAGAATTGAAAGCTTCTTTGAACGCCTCAGGGTCATCACCGAAGTCCCACCTCCTCCAGCGGTGACGGACGTGCTCGCAAGGAATATGGCCGAAGTTCTGTCGATCCTTGCCATCGCGACAAAGGGGGTGAAGGAAAGACGAACTAGTGGGTCTATCTCCTTCAATAAGCTGTGTCTCGCTCAATTTTGAACAGAAACGATTCTGAAGAAGCTGGCGGGAGTGAACGATATCGATGATGCATTACAAAGGCTTAGAAAGTTGGAACAGGGTGAGCTCCTCACGATGATCGCACAAGTGTCAAGGGATACCAGTGGTCTCAAGGACGGTGTGTAACTCTTTTGCCTACCACCAACTCATCCCGAAATATCTTCTGGCTAGACACGAAGGAAACGAAAGGTATGGTTATGGAGATCGTAAACAAAATGGACACCCACGAATGTCCGTACCTCGTCGCGATCGCGTGTAAATACTCACATGCGGTCATAGTGGGGCAGTTTCTACTGGACCTCCGAAGATGGCTATCTCCTCCCGATCCAACGACAAATTACATGCTTGGGTTACGTGCTTACCACAAGGGAACGGCGACGTGGTTTATAGAAGATACAATCTTTCAGGATTGGTACTCGACGGGCTCCTTCATGTGGATCCATGGCAAACGTACGTTATTTCGTGGTGACGTTTACTGTCCCTGACGTCTCCCACCATTCTTAGCGGGTTCGGGGAAGAGCATCCTCTGGTGTGCCATTTTCTGTACACTCTCCTTACAGGGGAGCTTACGTTCTTGATTAGCTCTGCGATCATCCAGCACGTCGTGTCACTGTGCGACGGCGGAATGGCCTCCATGGCATATTTCTATTTTGATTTCCGAGATGACAATAAGAAACATCTCCACGACCTCCTACCTTCCTTACTCTTCCAGTTTGCTGCCTACTCGATTCCTTGTTGCGACATAATATCCCCTATTTATTCAGCACATGGGAACGGCAAGCGACCACCCAGCGATGAGGCCCTGATGAAATGTCTAATGGATATGCTCTCGGCTAGTACGACCCGACACCCAGTTTACATCATCATGGATGCCCTTGATGAATGTCCCAACATCTCTGGTGTGCGGACCACCCCGAGAACACGTCCTCAGCTTCGTAAAAGACCTTGTTGATCTCCGCCTCCCGAATCTACATATATGCGTCACGAGTCGGCCGGAAATAGACATCCGCAACCGTCTCGAGCCTTTGACGTCTCTCCGCGTCTCCCTTCACGACCAAACTGGACACAAGGAAGACATCGCTAAATACATCAACTCCGAGGTCGATTTCATTGCCAATGACAGAAGATGGCGGGAGGATGACAAGGATCTGGTCATCGAGACACTCTCTGAGAAAGCTGATGGCATGTAAGGTGTTGCTGTACTCTCCCCAACGCTTCTTCTCACTATTCGTCATACAGGTTCCGATGGGTTTACTGTCAGTTGGAGATGCTGAGGATTTGTCTCCGATCAAGGGTCCGGCACTTTGTAAATGAACTACCCGACAGCTTGGACGAGACCTATGAGCGGGTCCTGAAGGGGATCCATAAAATGAACCGAAGTTGCGTCCAGCGCTTGCTGCAATGCCTGGTTGTGGCTATTCGACCCCTTCGCGTTGATGAGCTTGCGGAGGTTCTTACTTCGGACCCATATGCGATTGAGGGAAATAACCCGACGCGTTCGCGGGCGGAGGATCAAGAACAAGAGGTGCTCTCCGCGTGTCCGAGCTTGATTACCATCGTCGACAGCAACGGTTCTCGAGTCATCCAATTTTCGCATTTTTCGGTGAAGGAATTCCTCACATCGGATCGTCTTGCCGCCTCTAGTGAAGATATCTCGCATTATCACATTCTCCCTGAAGCTGCACACATGACCCTTTCCCGGGCATCCCTTGGAGTTCTACTCCGTTTGGAAGATCGCGTCGACAGTTGGAGTGCTAGGAAGATTCCTCTCGTTGAGTATGCTGCCAAATACTGGGTTTCTCATTCGCGGGTCGGGAACGTATCGTCACACATGATGGCCAGAATGAAGACACTCTTTGACCCGGACAAACCACATTTTGCAGCGTGGGTTCGGGTATATGACATAGACGAGCCAATACGTCCGTACTTGCGTCGGTACGTGTTTGGGTACCCCATGGTGGGGGGACTGCGGAACCCTTATACTATTCCGCGCATTGTGGGTTTTATGGCCTTGTTGAGTACCTCGTCAAGAAACACCCACGGCACATAAACGCTATTGGCGGCAAAAATGACTACCCCCTGGTCGCAGCACTAAGCCAAGGACATTTCCAAATCGCAGAGCTCTTATTTCAGCACGGTGCTAACGTTAGCGCTCAAGGACATGATATTCGGACTCCACTGCACATAGCAATTGGATGGACCAACGACTTGGCGGTCGGCGCGGCGCGGTTCCTGCTCAAACACGACGCGGATGTAAATGCCCAAAACATAGACCTCATGACTCCACTACATCTGGCCGCAGCTCGGGAGAAATTCGAGGTGGCTCAGATGCTACTTCAACGTGGAGCGGATGTTAATTCCCAGAATCTTGGTGGCGAGACCCCATTGCACCTGGTAGCGGGATCCACATCTCAATGGAACGACGGCCATCGTTCCAGTCTCGTTCAACTATTACTAGACCATGGCGCGGATGTAAATTCCCGAGACAACAAGGACGAAACCCCATTACATAATGCATCGCTCACGTGGAACGTCGACGTTGCACAGGTGCTCCTCAACCATGGCGCGTATGTCAACGCGGAGAACAACCAGGGACAGACACCATTTCACCGACTCGGGCTGTCTACAAACAATTATTACTTCCAGGATGTTTTTTACTTGGGAGATCTTGTCAATGTTGCACAGCTGCTAGTCGAGCATGGCGCGGATGTGAACACACGGGACAGGGCCCATAAAACCCCATTACATCTCGCGTCCTACGATTTGTGCCTCGATTCGACGTTAGTCCTCCTCGACCACGGCGCGAATGTCAATGCGAAGGACAGCCGGGGTCAGACCCCGCTACACCAAGTATCACAATCCCAGGGTTTCTCCCATAATTCCCACAATCGCGTTCCCGTCGCTCGGCTATTAGTAGAGCGTGGTGCGGACGTGAATATACAAGACGAGGACAACAATACCCCATTACATTTGGCGTCCTGCTATCTGCACCATGGGCTGGTGCGGGCTCTCCTCGACCTTGGCGCGAATGTCAATGCAAAGAACAGCCGCGGTCAGACCCCGTTACATCAAGTATCATCACAATCCCAGCAGTCCGATTCTGAATCCGAAGATAGTTTTGGCGTTACACTGCTATTAGTAGAACGTGGCGCGGACGTGAATACGCCAGACGAGGACCACGAGACTCCATTACATTTGGCATCCCTCCGTCTGGGCCCCAAGTCGGTGCGGGTTCTCCTCGATCACGGCGCGAACCTCAACGCGAAGAATAGTCACGGTCAGACCCCATTACACCAAGCGATATCTCCCCGTGACTCCTATTTTGGCGCCGCACAGCTATTATTAGAGCGTGATGCGGACGTGGATGCACGAGATAACACCCACGAAACCCCATTACATTTGGCATGCCGCGAGTCGTACTTCGGGTTGGTGCAGATACTCCTCGACCGTGGTGCGGACGTCCACGCGGAGAACAGCCAGGGACAGACCCCATTTCACCAAGTGTTTCAATACGAGTATAACACCGAAGGCCGTGTCCGTGTTGCACGGCTATTAGGTCGAGCATGGTGTGGACGTGAACACACGAGACAAGGACAACGAAACCCCCTTACATTTGGCATCCCGCAAAGTGAACCTCGAGTTGGCATGGGTCCTTCTCGAGCATAGCGCGAACGTCAATGCGAAGGACAACCAGGGTAGGACCCCATTACATCACGTATCACACTTGGCATCACAATCCTACTATCACCAATACCACGAAAGTCATTTCCGCATTGCACAGCTATTACTAGAGCGTGGTGCCGGACGTGAACGCACGAGACAAGGACCACAATACTCCATTACACTCGGCATCTTACTTTCTGGGACTCGACTTCGTGTGGGAGCTCCTCGATCATGGTGCGAGTGTCAACGCGGGGGACAACGGAGGCCGGACCCCGTTACATCGAGTATTGGAATACAGGGACCATTACCCTTACAAAGACGGCTTCGATGTTTCACAACTTTTAATGGAGCGGGGTGCGGACGTGAACGCAGCAAACACCGATGGCGAGACCCCCTTACACCTAGCATCGCGCCTTGTGTCGCTCGAAGTCGCTTGGATTCTTCTCAGGGATGGCGCAGATCTAAATGTAGAGAACAAAGAGGGAAAGATCCCATTTCAGCTCGTACGGGAGAGCATGAGGGAAGAAATGAAACGCTCGCCATCAGAATACCCCATCAGACGAGCGCGGCGAGCACAAGGCGTAGCATTGATGGGTCTGTTGTACGGTTACTAACATCAGGTCAGCACCAACGCGAATGCTCTAACAGTGTCATGCGTTGACGTGTTAACTCTTGTGATCACGATAGAACATGATATCACCTTCTATTCAAAAGGATCGCGGCAGTGGGTTATTTGTTTTCTTCTCGAATCGCTCGACTCATGGCATGCATAGCCTGTGGGTTGCGCCGAACCTAGTATAGTACTTAATTATTCTCGAGACAAGTGCCGACGGCATGAATCCCAGACATCTGTGTCGGCGCACTGCCACTGCTGCCACTGTCTGGCAGTGCCCGCGGTGGTAACGAGACGTGCCATCACTCGCCTGCGTCCATTCAATTGTCCGTTCTCTATTCCATCTGTTGTCTTATATTCTTACAGCACCTATGACTCGTTGTTTTGTACTCGTTTGCACCTTGTAATATTGTATTTTATACGTTTTTTATATCCGAATCCGGGTCTATCTTCCGAAGGCAAACGATAACAGCGCGGACTAGGAGACTTCATCTCCGAAATAATTGGCCCGGAGGTTGTGCGCTCGCTACTGATGGCTTTGGGAGTGACTTCTGCGTTGTCGCGTGAGTCGCAAATGATGGGGATGCCGTAGTCAATGAGCTGAATGCCTTGAAAGGCATTGTTGCGAATGAGAGAGCGAATGGAATCGGGCCGAAATATGGCCGGGGTGATGACGAAGGTTGAGGATGTTGACTTGTTCGATGTTAGAATTGTCGCTTGAAGCCATGTGACTGTGTTCGACTCTGAACAGGCCATTTGAGCTGGCCGGGATGTCGCCTATGGTCTTGCCGAACTTGTTGATTATCTTGCAAGAGTTGTTCTCGAAGGTGGCTGAATTTCCGGTGCTGGTGATGCGGCCGATGGAAACAATGGTGAGCGCCATTTCGGGCGCATAGAGGGTGTCGCGAAGAAGGACTGGCGTGGTTTTTCTCCCGTTGGGAACGTCAATAATAAGATCGCCAGTTCCTGTTGCATAGAAAATCCCACCGTTAGCGGCAGTAATGGCGCGGGGAGGGATGGAGCGAAAGTTGATAAAACGCTTCCGGAAGGGGGACATGTGTCTTGAAGCTCCCGAGTCGTAGAGTTCGACCTCGGTGTGAGATTGGCGTGGTAGTTGCCCCGCACTGCATGAAAGGTGTTGGGATTCTGAGTAAGGGGTGCGTGAAAAGATGTCGTCCTCGATCTCCTCGGTTGCGGCCCAGGCTTCGGTATCAACACTGGCCGAGTTGGCGCTATCGGTATTCCTGTTGTTGTCGCGATTCCGATTGATCCGGTTGTTGTTATTGTCGCTGCGGTTCCGGTTGCTACGATTGTTGTTGCTGCTGTTACTGTTGCGTTTGTCTCTTCTGGGAGGGCGTTGACCCTCCTTGTCGCCTCCTTTAGCCCAGCAATCGGACTTGTAGTGCCCAAGCTTGTGGCAATTGTAGCACTCGACATTGGCTCGTTTGTCGTATTTCTGCCCGTTGGCTGCGTAAGCAGTTTTGCCATACATGACTCTTCGGTCGTATGCGTCGGTTACCAGTCGGATTACCCGATCTGGCGAAACTGCCACACCTGCTGTTTCGGCTGCTGCCTTGATGGCGTCAATGGTGGAGTCATAGGAGGGGGGGAGTGAGTTAAGGATGATGGATGCGAATTCGTTGTCATCCATATTCTTCCCCACGGACGCCAGTTCTGCGCGCAAGCCCTGAAGTAGGGCGACATGCGCGCGAGCGTCATCGTCTTCCTTGAGCTTGCTCTGTAGTCTCTTGCTAAGATCACCGGTCATCATCATCGTCTTTAATCTGGTCTGGTAGATGGCATTGACGGCGTTCCAAACCTCCATGGTTGAGGAATCGTTCTTGATGCGGTTGAAAACATGGTCCGGTACTGATGTCGAAATGAGATATTTGGTGGTGGCCTCTTCTGCTTCCCAGCGTTGGGCCGGGGTTGTACCGTTGATGTCGCCAGCTGCAATATAAGCCTGAGGAACTGTTGTTCTGGTAAGGTGCTCGGACCAGCGGCGATTTTTGAAGGCCCAGGTCATGCGATTTCGGTAGGAAATCCAGTTCGCTCCGTCCGTGGCTAGTTTGACGATGTTCGTCCTCAGGTCGTCGCCCATGATGGAAAAAGTTCTGGAAAGTGAAAGACACACGTTTTTATTGTTTCGGGGATGTCAGGTTTAGACTGCAGCTGAAGGCCACTGGCAGGTGAAGTCGAGCAGCGTCCGTGTATCCGGCCAAGTCGAGCCGGTCAGGTGACAAGTATCCGCTAGTTGGCAAGCGAGCAAGCGAGGCGCGAAGTCGAGAGAGGATGGAGCAAGAGCGCAAAGATGGAGAAAGCGGCTTTGGGGTACGCTTCGGAGAGAATTCCGATGAGAGAGGAAGAGAAAGGCACACGAAAGGAGATTTCGAGAACGTACATTTTTATACAGGTTTACTGCATTTTTAAGAAAAGCAAATCCAAAGTAACGTAAAGTAAAACAAAATAACGTAAATAGACGAAAGCTGTGTCGAGGAATGGACTGAAAGGGGTGCGCGAGGATGGAAAACAAAATGAAAAAAGGATTCAAACAAAAAAGAATTCGAAAAGAAACAAAAACTAGAATGAATCAACATGAAACGAATCTGCCGAATCTTCAAGTTTCTGGGTGTCCGAAGAACGAGCGCGGCTGTATGACATGTCCGGTCCGGGTGCGTCTTGAATAGCTCCTAAGCCGGGCTCGCACCGGTTCGGGTCGGCGGCCGGTTGTGCGTGCCGAGAATCTGACTACTGGCTGACTTCGGCGACGAATTTCTTGCCACGCTCGCGGATTTCAACTCCACCCCACCTCTGGTACGCCGATTCTGGGGACGTTGAAAAAGAAACCAGTGGTATGGTCCGCTAGCACACATGAGGGATCCACCCTGAGGTACATGTACTAGTAGGAGCCATGTTGCAGGGATCGTGAGTAGGGCATTGGGGATTTATTATAGCCTGTCCTGACTTGAAAATCGCTGCCGCAATAACGCTACAATTGACGATTGCTATATGAGTTATGCTACTAATAGATAAACAAAGGGAACAATGTGGGTCATTCACAATAGGTTACGAGTCCTTTCCCTTAAACTATGCTGATCGGTACGGTGTTACCTGCATATAGACGAGGACCAAAGGAAGATGGTGAGAGAAAAGTGACGTCCATTCGAGTACTCGCACGCTGGCATCAACCCTGACGATACCAGGACATCTGGTAGTCGGGCATGTCTTTTGATTTGATTTTGGTAGGCACAGCGGGGGCCGTGATATTTGAAGCGCCGGGAACAGGTTCGAGCGGTAGCTGTTCTGCTGGTATGAACACAGATGGTTCAGCCATTGTCCTGTCCGACACCGACGCCGCTATGCCAATCGTCGTGGAGTACATTGTGCTCTGGACGCCATGGGCTTCGCCGCCCCGGTAGTTTGAAAGTGGAAGTTCTGCATGGAACTGGGGTGGTGGATCCGACCTGGATTTTCGGATAAAAGAAAAGATGGTAAGGAACCGGGTTTGAGGCAGACTGAATGCACTAAGCGTACGAGTATTCGGTGAGAGATCCGTGTTTGGACAGAGAACGGTACATGCGAGCTGCGCAGATGGACCTTCAGAGACAATGTAAGTAACGGCTGAGGAGAGGAGTTCCAAGGAAGACAAACACTATGGTGACTGTAGGGAGGGCGCAAAAATATCAGCAAAAAAATTCTCGGCGGTGATTTTTTCCGTCGCGTACCTCCAACTCCAGGAAACATCTATCGGTCACAATCAGATCCAGAATAACATAGGACGAGAGGAACATAAGGCCGTACTTCGTTCCAAGCGTCTATTAAAATAGCCATGAGCAACTAATTCTCTGATATTCACAGCGGAAATAGTACCGTTTAAATCGAGACCAAAGAAAACCTGGGAATACTGGTGTAAATGCAAGAATTTCTAGGGTTGAAAACGATCACAGACCACTGGTGGTACCTCTGCGATCGCTATCAATATCATCCAAATGATGCACTGAGACGGCCTTCAGCGACTGAGGTGAGCAGTAATGGAAGGGGGTTCACCTGTTTATAAAGCAGGTGCCACATGCCGGTTGAACCTCCATGCGTGTGTCGCAGGAGTCCAATCAGCATGACAACGAGGAGGATTGCGTCGACGGAAAGAATAGCAACGACGCTGGCCAGACCACTCTGCGTCTTCAGGACAATGCACGCCCCAAAAAGCGAGTTGTACGTCACTTCGATCTTTCGAGCACACGAGTCAGTAGTTGCTCTCGCAGCGAGAAAACTTCCCTAACCCTCGTTACAGCTACATGCACAAAAGTGGTGAAGACGTGAGGTGTTGTGTGAAGACCAGGAGTACGAAACGTACTTCGTATGTGGAACGCGAGACCGGCTAACCACACGGAAAGTGCGATTGAAGACACGACGACATTGCGACCCCATATCGCGATTCTGAAACGAGCCACATTCAGCCCCTTGGGTTCCCAGCTATACTGTAAATGACTTGCACGCGTAATACGATGATTAGAGACGCGAATCCCCAGCTGATATACGACAATGCCTGCGTAGGTAAAGCAGCGCATCAATGAGGTGTGAGGGGCTCTCCGGCGGTGAGTCCTTACAAAGTTCGCAATTATAAACGACTGAACGAGATATGAGCAGTCACCTTTGGTCAATAAATGTGCTGGGCCTCACCTGGCAGGGAACGTGTCCGTCGTCATTGTCGATAAAGAACATGATAAACATGAGAAGAAGGGTATAGCGGGTTCCAAGATATAACTGCACTGAGTTCAGGGATGCGTCGATAGATCTATTCATAGCGAAAAACCCACCCATATTGTCCATTTGTAGGGTCGTTTGCCCCGTAAGACGTCCAGCTCGAAGCCAGCCGTAAATACAGTCTCCCAACTAAAGGTGTGGATCAATGTGGGCCTTTTCTGCATATAAGGGTGAGCGCACATGTAGAGACTGCCGATGGCGTGAAATAGCTTGGTAAGAACGACTAGTAGTTAGTTTGTCAGACATCGAGTCGGGGCCAGTAAGATTGGAAGCGCACAATAGTCTCTTAATAAAAGAATGGGATCATCCCACTTCGCCATCTTGCTTGTTGATGTCCGTTCAGAGAAACTGGCGCACCTGGGCCATAGCACAGAAGAATCCGAGTCTATATAAGAGCTCGAGGCACCAATCTTGGCGTCAATGCACAATCCAAACTGGTATCTTGGCTACTGTACCCGGGTGACTTCAAGTGTCAGCGCGTCAGCGCTCGAGTTACGTGCCTGACATGCCCCCCCCCCCCCCCCCGAGCATGGAATCAGGGCTTCTAGGAATAGCGTGCAGGGGTACATCACATCAGAAACTGCACCCGGTCCTTCAAGTTACAGTAATGTGATTCTTGATGTGATCACGACGCATGACAGTTCGATGCGTTGGCGATTGGCTGTTCCCATCTTATACGTTTCGCGCACGTCTCCTGCAATGCCACTTTCCGATATGCTAGGAGGTAAAAAAAAAGCGAAAGTGAGGAAAATTCGTAGGAGAGTGAGCTAGCGACTCGGGGAACGCGGTCCCGTCGAGTTAGCTAATAACAGATGGGACTAGGTTTTACTCGGGAGAGGCGAGGCGATTTGACGGCGCAGTATGCAACCAAAACGAACTCAGATAGAGTGATCTACGTCTCTGGGCCGCCCACAGGGCGTTCAAGTCGCTCGTCACAGAGTCGAGCGTATACAGAAGGAGAAATGTCTGCTGTATAAGGAAATACAGTACCAGTAAATGTCATCGGAAAAGCGACTAAGTCTAGCCAAATAGAGCATTCACATCAGGTGAACCGGCCACACTAATATCGTGGTTCCAGAGGCGGAGCTCCGGATTGTCGAAAGAGGCAGGAGGTTAGAGTTAGATCGGAAAACATAAGTTAGCAGATGTGGGTTCGATTTGGAATGACTCACCCTAAGGCCCAGACGCGTGCCAGCTTGGGCGCTGGCGATGAGGACGCTCAGAACTTTCTGTACGGTACCAAGGCTCGCGAGGCAGGTGTGAATGATTGTGGCAGAGTATGAGCAAGCAGTTCAGAGGCGCTCTCCAAGTCGCACCAGATCCAAGCCCTTAATGTACAAAAGCGGCAACCAGTGTCTCTTTGATCTGGACATAGGCCTCGAACTTCACACAGAATGTCCCTATCAGATCAGAGTGATGACGGCAAACCAATCCCGTCCCAGAACACCTCCCTCTCGCCTATGAGCTCACCGTGGCTCTCCGAGTCCATCCACGGTCCCATCTGTGCAAGCACACGAAGCATGTCGTCGTAAATCTACGCTGCTGCTGCGGTACCCTAATAGAAAGAGTGTACAGATGAGACATCGGTTCCTACTGTGAGGCTTTGAACTGAGCGCGAGCAACAATGTGCTGACAGAAAGTCGAAGGGCCATTGAGATGAGGAGGAATCAGAAGTCGCGATTAAAATTTAAACCCCTCCCTTCTATGGCGTGTTCCAGGCGCAAGCTGAGGAGGCAGGAAACGAAGCTAGGGGGGTGATGGCGATGACCACGATGGCAAGGTGGTGGAGGGAAGCGCATATAGGGAGGATGCGGGACAGGGAGATGGTAACGAAAGGAGGTAGAGGGTGTGATGAGTGGGTATAGATTGATCAAAATGAGGAGACAGCAGCGCAGGTGGGCAGATCTACCAGAGTATGAGTATAGAGCTTGCAGAGTTCGGCCGAAGGCATGCAGGGTGAGGGAAAACTAGCAAGGAGAGCACGGAAGTTGGAGTAGCCATTCAGATACGACGACAGGGAGGGAGACGGAGTAGTGCCGAGGAAGAGGGCACCGAGGGGGTTGAAGAAACGGTAAGAGGATGCCGAGGGTTGTATGAGGTGGCATGAATTAAGCAAAGGTGTGAGAATAGGGAGAGGGGGGAAACGTAAGGTAGACAGCGGGGTCGGGATGGGGAGATGGTGAGATGGGAACATTATGAACGCAGTGAGATGGAAGGACGGTAAGATGGCGGGAAAGGCAAGGAGATTCCAGCAAGGAGGGCGAGGGAGTGGCGCTGAGAGGGTAGGAAGGAGAAGAGGGAGAAGGCGCTGGTGGGAAGGGAAGCAGGACACCAAGGGTAGCGAGATGGTAGGAAAGGAGACCGATGGGAGGGGGATTGTGCCCTGAAGGGAGACAAGGGGAAAGACGAGGACGGCGGGGAAGGTCAGGTTAGGGCCGTTGCTCACTCACTGAAGGACAACATCCTCCATAGCTTCACATATATGCGGCCGGGTTGACTGGACGATGACGCGATGACGGCCGGTAGCGGCTAGAGACGGCCCGAGGGAGATCATTCGGTCGAAATAGTTTCATGGCGTTACCAGTCGCGGCCACACACTGCAGCCTGGCACAGTGTAATTATAGTGGACGGGATCGAACATCACCAACAGAGCACTGCTCAACCAATCTCGTTTGAACCAGTCGCAACGAGATTGTCTCACCACGAACAATGTCACCCAAGTCACAAGCTGTCCGAGTCATGTGTCTACGCGTCTAACTTATCATATATCATCGATGTGGCGTTTTAGGGCAGTGCACACGGCGTTCCTCGTCTCACGCCCCCCGTATCCTTGTCTAGCTCCTCACGATCATCACAATGTCCTCTAGTCTCCAGCCTGAGGCGTCCTCATCATCCTCTCCGAACTTTCAGCCAATACTTGAAAAGGCTCTACAAGAGTATAAGAGGAAGACCGGCAAAGACCTTACTACCCACCCATTCGCCGCTGAGATAAAAGCTTGCGACTCTCCCGAAGCTATCCTCACCGTACTTGAAGGGAAAGTTAACGAACTGAATCAATCTCGGAGCAGCGATGAGCGGCTTACCAAGTGGCTTAACCCAACCGTGAATATCCTCAATGCGCTCTCTGCCACCCTTGGTGAGGGCGTTGGCTCGGTGAGCAAGCTGTCTCGTTAGTACCTGTCTTTGCCCTGATGCGTTAACCTTCAGGTATTCCCTCCCACAAAAATCATCTTTTCTGGAATCGGTATCCTTCTCGTAGTGAGTTTTCTCGCAATCCACCGCATGGGCCTTGATAACGCCGTCTCTGGCAGGCTGCTAAGGACACTGTGGCGAACCGCGACGTGCTAGTTGAACTCTTCGGCGGAATTGAAAGTTTCTTTGAACGCCTCAGGATCTATACCGAAGTCCCACCTCCTCTGGCGGTGACGAACTTACTCGTCAAGAACATGGCTGACATTCTCCAAATACTTGCTATTGCGACAAAGGGGGTGAAAGAAAAACGACCGGGTAGGTCCATCTCCTGTAATAAGCTGCGCCTCGCTTAAGTTTGGCCAGCGACATTTTTAAAGAAGTTGGTGGGAATGGACGATGATATCAAGGATGCCTTACAGAGGCTTAGAAAATTGGAACAGGGGGAGCTGCTCACGGTGATCGCACAGACGTTAAGGGAAACCAGTGGTCTCCAGGACGGTGTGTAACTCTTTTACTGGTCACACAATTGATCTGGAACATCTTCTGGTCAGACGCGAAGGAAACAAAAGCAATGATTAAGGAGGTTACGGACAAAATGGACGCTCGTGATTGTTCGTACCCTCTTGACCTCGTTGCGATACTTTGTAGGATCTCACACACGGTCATAGTGGAGGAGGTACTACAGAGGCTCAAAGGGTGGCTATCTCCGCCCGACCCGTCGACGAATTACAACATCGGGTTACGTGACCTTCACAAGGAAACGGCGACCTGGTTTTTAGAAGGCCGTATCTTTCAGGAATGGTATTCGATGGGTTCCTTGTTATGGATCCATGGCAAACGTACGTTCGTGGAATTCTTTCGTTTACTTGTCCCTGACAGCTCCCATTCATAGCCGGTTCGGGCAAGAGCATCCTCTGGTTCGCCATTTCTATAATCTCTCGATACACGGCAGCTCAATGTTCTTTACCAGCTCTGCGATCATCCAGCGACTCGTATCATTGTGCGATGACGGAAGAGCCTCTGTGGCGTATTTCTATTTTGATTTTCGAGACGACAATAAGAAGCATCTCCACGACCTACTGCCTTCCTTGCTCTTCCAGTTTGCTGCACACTCGGTTCCCTGTTGCGACCTAATTTCCCGTATTTATTTGACACATGGGAAAGGCACGCAAAAACCCAGCGACGAAGTCCTGATCAATTGTCTAACGGACGTGCTCTCGGCTATGACCCAAGACCCAGTTTATATCATCGTGGATGCCCTTGATGAATGTCCCAATACCTCTGGCGTGCGGCCTCCCCGAGAACGCGTTCTTAGCCTCATAAACGACCTTGTCAAGCTCCGCCTCCCGAATGTCCACATATGCGTCACTAGTAGGCCGGAGATAGACATCTGCATCCGTCTCGAGCCTTTGACATCTCTCCGCGTCTCCCTTCACGACCAGACTGGACACAAGGAAGACATCGCTAAATACATCAACTCCGAGGTCGATGTTGTTGCTAGTGACAAGAAATGGCGGGGAGACGATAAGGAACTGGTGATCATGATGCTCTCTGAGAAGGCTGATGGCATGTACGGTGTTTTTGTACTTTCCCTGGCGCTTCCCCTCACTTATCCATCATACAGGTTCAGATGGGTGTACTGTCAACTGGAGATGCTAAGGCTTTGTTTCCCATCGAGGGTTCGGCAGTTCGTAAACGAACTACCCGACAGCTTGGATGAGACCTATGAGCGGGTCCTGAAGGGGATCCCTAGAATGAACCGAAGTCATGTCCATCGTTTGCTCCAATGTCTGACTGTGGCCGTTCGACCCCTTCGTGTTGACGAGCTTGCGGCGATCCTTACTTTCGACGTTACGCGATTGGAAGATCAAGAGCAAGAGGTGCTCTCCGCGTGTCCAAGTTTGATTACCATCGTTGGCGGCGACGGTTCGCGGGTGGTCCAGTTTTCTCATTTTTCGGTCAAGGAATTCCTCACATCGGATCGTCTTGCCACCCCAAGGGAAGATATCTCGTGTTATCACATTCGACCCGATGCTGCGCACACGACCCTTGCTCGGGTATCCCTTGACGTCCTACTCCGCTTGGACGATCGCGTCGACAGCTCGAAAGCCTCCAATGTTAATAACATTCCTCTCGTTAAGTATGCTGCCGAACACTGGGTTTACCACGCGCAGGTTGGGACCGTATCGTCGTCCGTTCTGGATGAAATGAAGACACTCTTTGACTCGGACAAGCCACATTTTGCAGCGTGGCTCCGGATATATGATATCGACAATACACGATTTGCGAAGTCACAGTCGCGCTCGGCAACACCCTTATACTACTCTGCACTTTGTGGATTTGATGACCTCATAGAACACCTCGTCAAGAAACACTCACAGCACATAAACGCTATAGGCGGTACACTCGACTATCCGCTCGCCGCGGCACTGTACGAAGGACATATTCTGGTCGCAGAACTCCTATTTCGGCACGGCGCGAACATTGGCGCTCAAGGAACGGAAGGACGAACTCCGTTGCACAAAGTAGCTCGGTCGCCCAATAATTTGGCGGCCGACGCGGTGCAGTTTCTGCTTGATCGTGACGCAGATGTAAATGCCCAGGAGGCGGACCTCTCAACTCCACTACATCATGCATCGTCCGTGAACAATCTCGAAGTGGCACGGGTGCTCCTCGACAATGGCGCGTATGTCAATGCGAAGACCGACCGGGGTCTGACTCCATTGCATCAAGTGGGTTCGGATATGTTCTCCGACGAATTATCTTTGGACGTTGCACGGCTATTAATAGAGCGTGGTGCGAACGTGAATGGACAAGACAAGAACCACGACACGCCATTACATTTCATACATTACAGCCAGGTCGAGTTGGTGCGAATACTCCTCGACTGTGGCGCGAATGCCAACGCGAAGAACAAGCTGGAGCATACTCCATTGTACGAACATCTTGAACAAGTCAGTGAGTATGGTACTCCCGAGGATTACTGGTCCGTTGCGCGGCTATTCCTAGAGCGTGGTGCGGACGTGAATGAACGATACGACGGCCGACAAACCCTTTTACATTGGGCATCTGAACGTCGGCGACTCGAGTATATGCAGAATCTCCTCGACTTAGGCGCGAATGTCAACGCGGTGGGCGAGTGGGGCCGGACCCCGTTACACCTAGTACATGACCCAGCCGATGATTTTTGGGATGAAGATGGCTTCGCCCCTACACAGCTATTAGTAGTGCGCGGTGCGGACGTGAATCAACCAGACGACGCGGGCAGCATGCCATTACATCAGGTATTACAAAGAAGTTGGGAAATAGATCTCGAGCTAGTGCGGATGCTTGTCGACGCTGGCGCAAAAGTCAATGTGAAGGACCACGAGGGCCAGACCCCATTGCACACCATGTTCGACTCCGGATGCGACCACGAAGATATTTTCTGTGCTGTACTACAGCTATTGATGGAACGTGGTGCGGATGTGAACGCACAAGACAACGACCACAAAACACCCTTACACCTAGCATCACACTATTTGTGGGTCGAAAAATGGCTCGAAGTCGTTTGGATGCTTCTCGGACATGGTGCAGATCCAAGTATGGAGAACAAAGAGGGTAAGACGCCATTCCAGCTTGTACGGGAGGCAATAATGCAAGAGATGAAACGACCGCAATCAAAATACTTTGTCATGCGAGCACGGCGAGTACAGAGCGTGGTAACGATGAGTCTACTCTACGGTTACTAGTATCAGGTCGGCATCAATATGTGCTTCCACTGTCATGTGTAAACATGTACTAACCCTTGTAATCATGATAGAACGCCAGAAGGAACGCGATGGTCTACTCAAGAGGATTGCAGCAGTGAGTTAGTTATATCTTTTCAGACCGCTCGACTCATGGCGTACATGACCTGTAGTTTGTGCCGGTATCTGGAATTACCGTGTATGTACTATTCTCGAGGGAATCGTAGATTCGGACATCCTCAGGCTTGCGGAGTCTATTCAATTGCCCCGCTGTTCTGTCTGTTGTCTTGTGTTCTTGGTCTGCTTGAGTTTCCTGATATTTACTAATGTACGACCCGTTATTTGCGCTGACTTCTAGTAATAGACCTTTTGTATCCAAGACTACCCTCCGTAACGTGAATGCAAGCGTTAGCGGCGCAGACCAAAATGAGACGTGCACGTTCGACTCAGAGTCGCTCGCTTTCAATTGCTTGTGTTTTTTTGTTCACCAAGTTTCACTCGTGTTGGCTTCAACCTAGGCCTGCATGTAACATACCCACCGTGAAAGTGACTTGTATTTCATCCCGTTTCTCTCAAGGCACTTGGAGTGCGTCAGCTTAGGTCGCTTCTCGCATCGCATCCCTGCTAGTCTCGTGGCTGGTCTGCGCCACCCCTCATATCTCGGCACACATCTCCGCGAATAGCACCTAACTCCACCAATAAATTTATAAGGAGCCATACAAATTCTCGGCTACAATGAGACAAGAGGAATTACATGGTCCAGCTCGCATTTCCAACACATCACCCAGGAGGGAGATACGCGCTGGACGGATGGGTGCGGACTGTGGGCTGTTTGTATGCTCAACCGTCCGGGACAACGAACGAAAGGGAACACGGGGAGGAGAGATATCACGACGCACGTCAATTTTTTCAAAACCAAGCGTGAGCAATGATAGACTGAGGGCAAGACCAAGGGCCAGAAGACGAGGCAGAAGCCATGATTAAGCTGTCGTTAGAGCCCCTCCGTGGTACTTCCCAGAGGTCAAGCTGAAGGGACAGGAGAGGAGGAAGGTAGAATGGCGAGCGGAGCGTAGTGAGCATGTAGGACAGGGCGATGGAGACGAAGCGTGGTAGATGGCAGGAGACCGACGGGCCTGAGGGTGAACATGGTGAGGAGATGGCAATGTGGGTAAGGGGGCGGTGGGCGGAGCAACTACACGATGGGCAGAGGGCTGGCAGAGTTCGGTCGAAGGCAGGCAGGGTGGGGAGACACCAGCGAGGAGGAGACAGAGGCGATAGTTACCCCAGACGCGATGACAAGGAGGGGGAGGGAATAGTGCCAAGAGGGTGGGACGAAGGAGGTGGAAAAGGCGCCGAGAGGGTGGGAAGGGCGGCAAGAGAATGCCGTGGGTTGTCGGGTTTCAAGAAGAAGGAAAAGGAGGGTAGGGAGAATGAGATAACGTAAGGGAGACAGCAGGGGGTGGAGATGGGGGCAGACGCGGTGAGATGGCAAGAGGAGAGGCAACGGTCGCCTGACAAGACGGCTAGGAGGGGGTGGGAAGCGTGGGGACCACCCATGTGGTACGATGACGCGGCACAAGGGCAAGAGAGGGGACAGCGCGGGTGAAGGAGACGGCGGGGAAAAGAAAGTGTGGGCACACCGGGTAGACAGCGGGATGGGGAAGAAGATGCTGTGAAGGAGGGCAGGGGAGCCTGGGCACAGTATGGCGAGGGCGAGGCGAGGGAAGACGGAGACGGAGACGGGGAGGGTAAATGGCGTGCGTGGTGAGGTGGGGAGGATCATGCCTCGCACATGAGGACGATGGCGAGAGCGGGATGATATGAGATGGTAGCGAGAGGGTGAAGCAAGGACGGGAGTCAGATCGGTGACCGTTCGCTCTATGAGGTGTCGGCTGCGCTTACTGTAGATGCGACAACAACGAAGGAGAGTGTGGTGCCGAGATGGCGAGATGGACAGGAAGAGGGGCGGAAAGATGACGCCGAGAATTGTATGAGTCGGCGGGAAGGAAAAGGCAAAGGCACGAGGGTTGGGAGAGGGAGACACACGTCGTAAGCGAGACAGCGGGGTTGGGGCGGGGAGATGGCAGGAGCGAGCGAGAGGGAAGGAAGGAAGCGATTATGAGGGCAGTGAGAGAGGGGGTAGTGGGACGGCGAGCAGGGCGAGGGATATGTCAGCAAAGAGAGGGATGAAGGCGGCAATTGCCCTCACGTGCGACGGTGAGTAAGGCGATGGAGTGGCGCTGAGAGGGAAGGAGGAAGGAACCGAGACCGAGGGCAGCAAGAGGGGAAGGGGAGGGATGCGATCTAGAAGGAGGCGAGGGTGGAAAGAGACAAGTGTCACGGCGGTGAGGAGATGGTGAGTGGAGACAACAATCGGCACTCACATGACGGCGACGAGCCTAGGCACCACGCATGCAGGGTGCGCAGACTGCTGGCCAGCAGAGTAATCGTGAGGTGAGAAAGCACAGACAATGTCACGGTCATCCAAGTCATAGGTGCTATGCGTCTATCACCGAGCGTTTTTTGCCTCATCAATCACACGAGGCTGTGCACATGTTCACACATTCACGCCGGGGAATGCGTTCCTCGTCTCCCCTCACTGGGCCTCACAGGTCCCACCGCTCATACTCTTGTCTAGTTCCTCACAATGCCCTGGTACCCTTATCATCCATTCCAAACCATCGCCCGATCTTAGAAAAGGCCCTAGAAGAGTATAAGAAAAGGACCGGCAAAGACCTGACTGCCCACTGGAACGCACAGGGCGGGAGCGTATCGTCGCGCATTATGGACAAAATGAAGACACTGTTCCACTCGGACAAGCCACATTTTGCAGCGTGGGTCCGGATATATGACTTAGACAACCCACCATTGCTGAGCTGAGCTGGCTCCGGCAAATTCGATATGAGATTGGGAACTGCGTATACTATTCTGCGCTTTGTCGACCTCGTTGAACACCTCGTCAAGAAGCACCCGCAGCATAAAAACGCTATTGGCGGGTTGCACGACATTCCGATAGCTGCAGCCCTTCACCAAGGGCATATTCGGATCGCAGAACTCCTACTTTAGCGCGGCGCGAACGTTGACGGTCGAGGAACGGATGGACAGACTCCATTGCACACAGCAATTAAATGGCCCAGCGATTTGGTGGCGGGCGCGATGCGGTTCTGCTTGAAAATGCCGCAGATGTAAGTGCCTGGCAAACGGACCTCTCGACTTCACTAAAGCTGGCGGCAGGTGGGTGTGATGGTATGCCTGTGCTCAGCTCCGAGGTAGCTCAGATACTACTGTGGTATTGATTCTCGGAACATTGGTAGGTTTCATCAGGGACGTTCACCGCGTCTTTCAAGAGCAAAGCCGGCTGTCTCAGTCTTGTTCACCTGTTACAGGAGTCTGGTTCCCGAAACGAGAAAGGCTCAACTGCGTTACATAATGCATCGCACGTGATGGATTTTGAAGTGGCAAAGGTACTCCTCGACAATGGGGCATGTGCGTCAACGCGGAGGACAACCGGGGCCAGACCCCATTGCATCGAATGCTTTTGGGACTCCCCAGACATCAATATTCTTTTGACGTTGCACAGCTATTAATAGAACGTGATGCGGACATCAATGCACGAGACAAGGAGCACCAAACCCAATTACATATGGCATCTAAACTCGAGTTGGCACGAATACTCGACCATAGCGCAAATGTCAATGCGGCGGACAACAGGGACCGTACTCCATTGCATCGACCAGGATTACTCCAAATCAGACAAATTTGGTTTCGGACCTTTCGGTGGTGCACTGGCAAAGATGGCAAAGCTTTTAGACTTTTTAGTGGAGCGCGGTGCGGGCGTGAATGCACAGAGGAGGACTACGGCGAAACCCGATTACACATAGCATCACGCCTCATGTCGCTCGAAGTGGTTTGGATCCTTCTCAAGCATGGTGCAGGTACAAATGTGGAGAACAACGAAGGCAAGATCCCTTTTCAGCTTGTACAGGAGAGCACGACATCTGTAAAAGTGGGACCTGTCAAAAGCTGTCAGAGACCGGTCGGGACCAGTCGCCGACAGCTTTTGACAGGTCCCACTTTTACAGATGGAGGGAATAATTGGAATGGCTAAGGGGACAGCCGCCGTTAGGTTACATGACATCTGTAAAAGTGGGACCTGTCAAAAGCTGTCGGCGACTGGTCCCGACCGGTCTCTGACAGCTTTTGACAGGTCCCACTTTTACAGATGATGTTCTCACAAGCTGAGCCGCGAGAACGGCGAGCATGAGCACGAGCACAAGGTGTAGCATTGATGGGTCTCCTCTACTACGGTTACTAGTATCAAATCAGCACCGATGCAAATGTTCTGCCAGTGTTATGTATTCTCTTCTTGGACCGCTCGACCGATGACCTGTGGTTTGCACCGATATTTAGAATTGGCATGTACTTACTCTCAATGGAATCAAACTTCAGTGGATCTATCATCCTTGTGGGAAGTGCACATTTTGGGTAGCATCACATGGCGGATTTGTTCCGCCGGAGGTCTGAGCGGTGGTAGCGTCCGCACGTACCACGCTCGGCCTCGGGCTTGTTTCTCACTCGCCTGCACAAGTTTTGGGGCATGTACGTTTTCGGCTTTTGACTGTTCTCGCACATTCTGTTAGCTTCTATGCTTTTGATTTACAGGCTCGGAAAACTGCCTAAGGCAGTTGTGATGCATGTGTACGACTACTATGATGTCACTCTCTCGAAAGTTCTTGTGCAGCTCTGGTTCCGTTTTGTAGCCTCGGATGAGAGGCAAGCGTGACCATCTCGTGGCTCGGTTTCGATGCCCAACTTACTATACTGTCGAGCAGGCATGGGGAGCAACGGTATATTGTTTACTACTTTAGCTTACCTGTGAGGCCTGTACTTTACAACTACTTAGTTGTTCTGAATGAACTTTTTTTTATTGGATGTGTCCTGTGTGTCTTATACATCTGTAAAAGTGGGACCTGTCAAAAGCTGTCAGAGACCGGTCGGGACCAGTCGCCGACAGCTTTTGACAGGTCCCACTTTTACAGATGTATACACTTCAGAACACTATATAAATAGCTATCTATCGTATCTAAAGGCCTAAGGCCACTCAACTGAGTGCAAACGCTGTCCGTGCTCTGATTCATACTAGCGAGGCCACAGCTCACTGCTGTGGCCGAGCCTGTGGCTCAGTGTTGTGGCGCTCGCCAATTACTTGGCTCGCAGTGCACACGCTCGCTCACTCTCGCTCAACATATACGACTCCCTGAGTGTCTTACTCATGCGTTTTGATCGTTTTGAAAATACATTTGATACTATTGTACTTGTACTTATAAAAGGGGCTCAAAAAGAGCCTAGCAATGTAACGAAGTGGCCTTCTTGACTTGTCTTTCCTCCATCTGCCCAAACATGAATCAACTTCTCACTCGTATCCCCCTTCAACTTACTACTCTTGCGGTCACTGGCACCTGACCACCCCTACCACCCAGCGTCATTTGTAACCTTACCATCACAGTCATCACTGCAACTCACTGTGTTCATTCTTGCAAGAGCTGATTCTGATTATCTTTGTCTACCCTATGTGATAGTATCCAGGCAAGCACGAGCGGCACAGACCACTGGCAACACAACTTGGAGGCATGCACATTCGACTAAGGGTCACTTTCAATTGCTCTAGTGTCCCACTAGGTTTCACTCGTCTTGGCTTCAAGCTAGACCTGTGTACTACGTACCTCAAAGTGACTGGTATTTCCCTTGCATCCCAATTTCTCTCAAGGCGTAGGTCACTTGCTACTCACATCACATCCCTACTCGTCTTGTGGCTGGTCTGCGCTACTCCTTCATATCCACTTCCTCAGCACACATCTCCGTGAGTAGCATAAAAAGACCATTATAAGGGGCCATACAAATTGCCGACTACAATGAGACAAGAGGAATCGGCTATTGCAGAGCTTGATTTGATAACACAGATGAGTGAGATCGTTGGTGGAGTGTTGTTCGTATGCTCAACCATCTGGGACAACAGATGTTTGGAAAAGGGAACGGAGATGGGGAAGCAGAGGAGAGAAAATACGATGCATGTAACGCCACCACAGGGGCGTTAAGTACGACGTGTACTTCAGCAAGTCAACGGGATCGGATAAGTGCGAGTCGGTTAAGACTCAGTTTGGTGGTGAACAAGTATCACTTGGTCTCCCAGGGACACAAGGATAATAGCAGAAGGTCAAGGCTCAAGCGAAGAGGTGAGCAGAAACAAGGACTCAAGCGCAGAGGCAAGTCAAAGTCGGTTTGTGGGGCAAAGATGATGTGGTATTACACAAGAAGTCAAGTCTACCGTACATGCTAGGTGTAACGCCACCACTGGCGTCAGTCCGACTTGGATACGAAAGGGCGTTCACGACTTAGCGGAATATCTCTTTGAAGTCACGTGACTTGATCACGGGATACACGGCGCTTTATGGGCACGTGATCTAAGTATACACTAGGGCAAGTCGTGCCACTAGGTAATTCGACAATCGATGAAGACGACTTGCTCTTTTGGAAGAGACAAGTGAAGCACGTGTAAAGAGACGGATAAGAGTGGTGAATTGAAGAAGACCAAGATGGCGAATCTTGGTCTTTCCAGGCCACTATTTATACATATGCGAGGCAGCTTTAAAGCTCCTCTCCAACCCGTATGACGAATAGCTAAAGTAGCTCGAACCCTACTACAGCTATCCTAGTGTTGACTCATGCCCTACTGGCATGTGATAGTGACTCATACGCTGACTGATGTTACTAGTCCATGACACATTACTGCTTACAAACGAGGTCATCACCGTATAGTAAGCGTCCGTTCCTTCGACCGTGACATCACCCCCTTTTCAGCCGCGACGACCACGGCGCCGAATGGGGCCTATTCCTCCGACCCACGCTTCCTGTCTCTCCGTAATCCTGTCCAACACGTTCGCCATCTCCAGTCGGAACTTGCAGCGGGCTAACTCCGCTTGTACCCCTCCGAGCGCTTGGGCAAGGGCGTGGAGTCGCTGTTCCATCCGCTCAGCTTCGTGTCGATAGGCGCGAAATCTAGTCAACTCAGCTTTCAACCCGATGTCCCTCAACTCGTTGACCGCGCGATCCACCCTGTGCTGGTTGCTGTGTCCGCCGACCAGAGGGTATAGGTCCTCCGGGGCGTAGTGTGGTTTGCCGGCCTCGCGTACTTGTGGCTCGGCGTAGAGAGGGCGGCTGTATACTTTGTCACTGTCGTCGACGAGGCCCAGGACAAGTGTAGCGGTATGACACCTCGCTACGTCAAGCTCAAGTGTGAACTAGAAGTAAAGTGAACTGTCAGGTGAGCACACCCAAGCCTGGCGCGGAGATAAATCACGCGCTAACGCACAGTCACGGCGGAGGGACAATCAACTCAGAGTCTTTATGCAAGAACTCAAGATGTCAAGGTCACGCCGTGGTACGCTGAGTGGAGAACCAAGAGGACAAGTTCAGATTGGAGAGTAAGGAATACAAGGGAGATACGCACCTGAGTGGAGAACCAAGAGGACAAGTTGGTTCCACTCAGGACGCTACAGGAGGGTTTATATACGCTACTGTGGCTGAGCTTGAACTGAGTCTAAACACTATTACTAAGTGTACTGTAAGACTCCATGACTCAGGAGCTGACGCGTCGTGTCTAATAATAGCGCTATCTATTGTGCTGACTGATGCACTAGTCATGGCGCTGACGCGATGCCTTATCTTGCTGAGTAAAACCTAATACAGCGAGTAAGCGTAAATTACTAAGCGAAGTCTAGAACTATCTAGAAGGTTCCTTCCTTATCCACCAATCGTGTGAGTCCGTACGTAAATGGGAATGTGACCGGATTAGGTTGTCCCGTTAAGGGTGCAACTATCCCAGGGTCACGTGCTCAAAGGTGCACATGATGGCAGCATGTGACTAACAATATCTCGTACTTCGGCCCTTTATATCTTCCCCAGATAATTCCGTAAAAATACAGAAAAATAGGGAAAATAATATACGCGTCCATGACATCACCCCCCTTCTTAAGGGTCGACGTCCGCGTTGGCCTCTGTGTACATATGAGATGCTTGCCAAGGCAGGGACGCGTAGATGAGTGCTGCTATTTTTCTAGGTGCACCCGGATTTAAGGAGTGGAACTCCTTGACTTTGTTCGGGGCATGCGCTAGGTTTTTAGCTGGCTCCCAAGTGTCCTCGCCTTCACCGTAGCCCTTCCAGCGAACTAGGTACTTAAGAGTGCGACCGAAGAGTTTCGAGTCTCTAATGTGGTCAACTTCGTACTCTTCTTCCCCTTCGACTGTGATGGGTTCAGGTGGAGGTGGCATAAGCCCGTTAACTTCGTTTCCCTTGTAAGGGGAGAGGCGGTCTACATGAAATACATCATGGATCCGTAATGCGGGGGGGAGTGCAAGCTTGTAGTCGACGTCACTTTTGACTTCAGTGACTTCAAACGGGCCTAGTTGCTTTGGGCCCAGTTTGGACGACTGCTGGTGTATCTTTATTTGCTTTGCTTGCAACCAGACTTTGTCCCCGACATTGAAGACGTATGGCTTGTGTCTTTGTTCAACGTCTGTTTGCATTCGCCTTTTACTTAGGCGTAGAGCTGCCTCTGCATCTTTTCTTGTGGAAACTAAGTGCTGTAGACGCTTGTCGAGCGTTGGGATACCGGTAGGCCTACCAGCGGGAATGGTGAAGTCAGGCATATAGCCATATAGTAGTTCAAAGGGGGTGTGCCCCGTGGCTGAGTTGAGTCTACTATTGACCACGAATTCCGCTGTAGGGAGCAGGTCTGCCCAGTCATCCTGCCTCTTACTAATGAACAAGCGCAAGTAGACTTCTACTTCTTGATTTTTGCGCTCTACCTGTCCATTAGCCTGAGGGTGATAGGCGGTAGTGAGACCTGCGTCTATCCCTAGTCGCTTATATAGTGCCCACATGCTCCTTGCAGCAAACTGGGGTCCCCTGTCACTGATGATTTTCTTGGGGATCCCGTGCAAGGGGAAGACTTGCTCGAAGTAGATGGATGCTACCCCATCAGCCGTGATTTGGGACGTCACTGGAAATAGATGGATCTGTTTTGTATAGTGATCCACTATGTTGAGGATCATATCCTTTCCACGTGACATGGGCAGTGGGCCGATTAGATCGACTCCGACTATCTGCCATGGTCCCTCAGGTACTTCCTGCGGCTGAATTATGGCTTTGGGGTGCAGATCTTTGCGATAGCGTTGGCATCGATCGCATCCTTCTACGTATGAGCTTATGAAGCCTGCCATGCGTGGCCACCAGTAGTAGCGACTGACTAGCTCGATGGTGCCGTTCTTACCAGGGTGACCGGTGGTGATGGAGTCGTGACATGACTTAACCACATCTCGTCTTAACGTCCGGTCATTGGGAACGTAAAGTTTCCCCCTGTGGTAAACTAGGCCGTCATCTTCCTCCCACATCGCGACTCCATCCATGAGAGCTTTGGGAGCGGTCTTTTGTAGGTTTTTGAGACCCTCTATAACTTCTGCTTCTCGAATGGAGGCGAGTCTTATGCGATTCCCTAGGGAGTCCACTTCTGGGCGGAAGTGTGCTTGGGCGGCATTGAGGAAATGCTTGGGTTGTAAAACCTGAACCTGGCGGTTATCCTCGTTGTCTCTGATGTGGTCTTTTGAGAATCTACTTAATGCGTCGGCTTGCATAGAGTCTCCCTTTTTGTAAGTGATTTTGAAGGCGAAGCGACTTAAATACAGGGCCCATCGGGCCTGTCGGCGGTTTAAGTCTTTCATGCTTGCCCACCATTCCATGTTCTTATGGTCGGTGATCACTTCAAAGGAGATACCTTCGAGGAAGTGTCTCCAGTCCTCTAAGGCGCGGATTAAGCCGAGCATTTCTCTGTCGTAGATTTCGTAGTTGCGTTCTTCTTTGCTCATAGACTGCGAGCGATATGCAACAGGGTGCCAGAGACCATCAGGATACTTCTGAGTGAGTATACCGCCGGTAGCAAATCCTGAAGCATCAGTTTCGACTCTTGTTGGAAGTTGTGGGTCGTACACTTTGAGAATGGGTTCTCGTACGAAGCTTTCCTTCAAGTGGTCGAAAGCCTTCTGCTGTTCAGAATGCCAATGCCATGGAGTGTCCTTCTTCGTGAGGTCATGCAAGGGTCGGGCGATAGCCGCGAAGTCCTTGATGAATCGACGATAGAAGTTGGCGAACCCGATAAACGCTCTAACCTCTTTGAGCGTTGTGGGTGTAGGCCACTCCCTTACTGCAGCGACCTTGCCAGGGTCCATCTGCACTTCTCCGGGGCGAATAATCATCCCTAGGTACTCCATTTCCTGCCTTTCGAAATCGCATTTCTCAGGCTTGAGATAGAGGTCGTGTTCTTGTAGTCTCCTGAGCACTTCGCGTACGATTTTGCGGTGGTGCTCCAGAGAGTTACTATAGATGAGGATATCATCCATGTACACTGCGACCTCTCCTGCTGCGATTAGATCGGCAAAGACGGCGTTCATGAGAGCTTGGAAGGTGGCTGGGCTGTTGGTCATGCCGAAGTACATGACCTTTGGCTCGTACAGCCCGCGATTGGTGATGATAGCACCCTTCCATTCGTCTCCAGGTTTAATCCGGATATTGTGATAGCCCCATCTTACGTCGAACTTGGTGAAGACCTTAGCTCCTTTCAACCGGTTTATGATGTCTGCGGCGAGCGGCAGTGGATAATGATTCTTAATAGTGATTTTATTAAGACGACGGTAATCTTGCACTAGACGGAGTTTGCCATCCTTTTTCTTAATAAAGAATACTGGTGATGCCATCGGTGACTTAGATGGGACCAGATATCCTTTTGAGATGTGCTCTTGCAAGAATTTGTCGAGTTCCACTTGCTCGCTTGGGGACATAGGATACGTTTTGACCCTCCAGTGTTTAACGGCATCTGGTTCGAGGTCTATAGCGTGATCCCATGGTTGATGCTCAGGGAGCCTTTGGGATTCCTCCTCAGAGAAAACTTTTGCGAAGTCTCTGTAATGCTCCGGTACCATTTCTTCGAAGGTTTTCTTGGGTTTGGAGGCGGTGGCTTTCTCTGCGATTTGCTGAGAATATGTGAAGCCTGCCAAACAGAAAACTTCGTCTTGGACCGTATCGAGCACTTTCTCCGCAAGGAGACGGCGGCGTTCCATTCGGTTCGCCATGATGCGCGTCACCTCTACCTCTAACTCTGGTTGCGCTGTTTCAGCGGTCGAGTTGAGGCGCATAGTGCCTTCCTGCCAATCTATCTGCGGGTTCCTCTGCCTTAGCCATGGTAGTCCCAAGATAACATTCTCTGGGCCGAGTGAAGTAACTAGGAAGTCGTAACTTTCTTCACTAGGGCCGACTTTCAGAGAGAGTCTGACTTTATGGGTGATACTACCGGCTTCGTTGAGAGTCCCGTCTATGTTGTATAGAGTGATGGGACTGTCGAGAGGAACCTGCAACATTTTGTGGCGGTCAGCGTACCTTTTGTCCAGGAACAACGAAGTTGCCCCAGAGTCTACCATTGCTGCTACTTTTACAGTACGATGACGTCCTTTTAAATATACAGAAATATGAAAATGTGATTTTTTATCTTTTGTTTCGGGAATAATAGTAGAAGACAGTGCTGCATCAGAAATCATCACGTGCGGCATTGCTTCTGAAGAAAGTGGAGCAAAAGAAACACTACTATTGTTCATCTCCGAGGCAGATGTAGATGTAATAGAATCAGGAAAAACAAGAAGCTGAACTAACACTACTATCTAACTTACAGGCATGAGTCGTATGAATTACAGAAGGTGAGTCCGAAACGAGGCGAGAGCGTAAGCATATATTACAACTACATGAAGCCGAGTCATCTACTGTAGAGGGGCCGGTCGCAGCTATACGCGACCCCTGATCTAAAAAGCCGCCTTGAACGCATCCAGCTGTTCCTGCTGCTTTTCCAATATTCCCAACAACTTCGCCACGTCTGCCTGGGACGTCTGGGCGGGGGAAGTACTTGTGGCGGCTGCTGCCGCAGTATTGGACGTTGATGGTGGACTGGGGGATTCCGTTGTTGCTGCGGCTTTAGCCTTGGCCGGCTTTCCCATTCTCTTGTTTTGGCAGACATTTGCTCGGTGCCCCGCTCTTTGGCACCAGTTGCAGACGTCGCGCTCGTGATTTCCATCCTTTTTTGTGTGTTCCTTCGAACCACACCCGTAACATTTCCCTCTCATCCATGCTTGGAACTCGCCCCGAGTTTTGAAGATCTCCTCCTTAGCCCTGTTGCCTTGCTGACGCGTGGCGTCGACTTGCATGGCGTCGGGGTTGGAGGTAGTGTGTGGTGATGACGATGAAGATTTCCCTTTCTTCTCGCTCTGGTGTTGGCGCAGTCGTTGGTCAATGACTTGCGCGCTCTGCTTGAGCTCGTCGTATGTGTTATGGGGCTTGTCTGTGATGGCGAGGAGGTCCTTAATCTCGTCTGTGAGACCATCATAGAAGCGGGTGCGGAGGTCGATGATGGACCACCCGGTTTGTCCAGAGTACTGCTCGAATATGGATGCATATTCGGCGACCGTCTTTTTACCCTGTCTTGTTTTCTTTAGCTCCTCTCGAGCTATGTCTTGGACGTCTAGGGGGCTAAACCTGCGGTTGAACTCTTGACGAAGTCCGACCAGTTTCCTCCAAAGGGAATTGTCCCTTGGTTGGCGGACTCCAGATATGGGAGTGCCCAGGTTTTAGCGTCCCCTTCCATCAGATTGAGGGCGGCGGCTATCCATCTGTGCTCATCCGCGTACCACTTGTTGTCTACTGTATGCCATGTATTCATGGCGTCCCCTAGTGATCCTGCCCAGTTATGGAAGGCGGCGAGGAAATGACGGGCATCCGATGAGGAGCCTTTCCCATCCCAAGCTTTGGGGCGGGCCACTATTTCCTTGTTTTTTCCGTTTCCGGGGCGGGTGGCGGTTGCCGAGGCCACCTGCGCTGTCAGGGCTGTGACTTGTTGCGCCAGGTTGCCAACGGCGATGCCGAGGTGATTAATGAGGTCCAGGCAGTCCTGGACTGTGGGAGGGGGGAGTGGTGTGGGTGGTGCGGCGTGAGGGAGGGTGCTTCCGCTTGGTTGTGACATCTCGTCTAGTTTCTTCTGTCTCTCTTTTCGTTCTGCTTCCTCTTGTGCCCGACGGAATTCTTCCAACAGGAGGAGTTGTTCGTCTGGTGAGATCTCGTCCCAGTCTTGGATACGAGATATGAACTCCTTTTCTTTCTTAGTTGGAGGAGGGAGGGCGAATTTCGAGCGAGCTCCGCTGGGATACTGAGCTTGTGCTAGACGAGCTGTCTGTTTCCCTTTCTTGGGAGCCACGTTCTTCGTCTTCCCTTACGTGGGAGATGAGGGGGTTGGGAGGCGATTCGAGACGAGGAATGAGGTCTGCAGCGAACGCTATCAGCTGCGGAACTGTAAAGTTTGTTCCGAGGACGGGGATTTCTAGGCCGTAGAGGTCTAGTAGTCCGTATCGGATTTCTTGGTCGTGGTAGATTGCCTGCACGTATTGCTCGGCGAGGTTACGAGGGGGTAGTTCTAATTGGAACCCCTGGTAGCGAATGTTGATGCCGTCTTCGTCAATGAAACTTTCGCCTGACTGGGCGAGTGTGGCTTGGGAGGAGGAGTGGGCGGAGTGGAAGGAGTTTACTGAGGCTGTAGGTGATGGTGAAGCGTACACTGGGGAGGGGATCCGGTCTTGTTCAGACTGGGTGTCCTGGTGTACGTGCAGCGATGCCGAAGCAGAGGCTGTAGTCTGGGGTGGTGTGATGGAAGCTTGTCTCCTCCTAAAGAGACGATGAAGGCGGGTGCGGACGTTCGCAAGTATGCGAGGCAGTTTGGAAATATGTGGGGGTGGAATTTAGACGACAGGATACAACGAGCGCGAAACGCTAACTCGAGGGTGGCTGGAATGCCCTATCAAGCGAGACCAATACACAGTGATTGTTTCACACTGCGCGAGGCTGCGGCGATAAAGGGACACTCAGGAATGATGTAGGGAATTGTGTAGAGCTACAAGGCTGTCTGCCTCAGTCTTCTCGACCTGTTGGCTGCCTCTCACGCCGAAGCGCTCTCAAACTTTTCTGGTTGGTACGCGTACAGCTGTCGCAGGCTAGGCCTGGCTGGCTCAATGTCTAACTGCAGCTTATCTGGCGTGGTGACCAGTTCTGCAGCCAGTACCCAAAGGCGTCTACTGATGACCAGATAGACCCAATAAAGGCAAGCACAATGTATGCCGGTTTTACGGACACTACAGTTGTACCACAAATGCACAGATTCTGCTTACGGACTTCCCCAGGCAAAGAGTGAGGTAGATAACACAAGGGACTGATGGTCGTCAACCACCTAGAGGATAGTGAAGATGCTGGTGAGCGAAGAGGGCTCAGGAGTATGAAAGGAACTTGTCCTAATGTAGCGGTATGACACCTCGCTACGTCAAGCTCAAGTGTGAACTAGAAGTAAAGTGAACTGTCAGGTGAGCACACCCAAGCCTGGCGCGGAGATAAATCACGCGCTAACGCACAGTCACGGCAGAGGGACAATCAACTCAGAGTCTTTATGCAAGAACTCAAGATGTCAAGGTCACGCCGTGGTACGCTGAGTGGAGAACCAAGAGGACAAGTTCAGATTGGAGAGTAAGGAATACAAGGGAGATACGCACCTGAGTGGAGAACCAAGAGGACAAGTTGGTTCCACTCAGGACGCTACAGGAGGGTTTATATACGCTACTGTGGCTGAGCTTGAACTGAGTCTAAACACTATTACTAAGTGTACTGTAAGACTCCATGACTCAGGAGCTGACGCGTCGTGTCTAATAATAGCGCTATCTATTGTGCTGACTGATGCACTAGTCATGGCGCTGACGCGATGCCTTATCTTGCTGAGTAAAACCTAATACAGCGAGTAAGCGTAAATTACTAAGCGAAGTCTAGAACTATCTAGAAGGTTCCTTCCTTATCCACCAATCGTGTGAGTCCGTACGTAAATGGGAATGTGACCGGATTAGGTTGTCCCGTTAAGGGTGCAACTATCCCAGGGTCACGTGCTCAAAGGTGCACATGATGGCAGCATGTGACTAACAATATCTCGTACTTCGGCCCTTTATATCTTCCCCAGATAATTCCGTAAAAATACAGAAAAATAGGGAAAATAATATACGCGTCCATGACAACAAGGGGGTCCGGTCCTGCAACGACCTGGATGAAGGTGGCTTGACGTGTCACCCCTTGTGCGTCAGTGATGGGGTAGTGGACGAAGTCGTCCCCCCGATTGTGTTTGTATCCGTGGGGCGCAGCACGGGACGAGCCGCCAAGGTAGCGTAGGCGGACGGCGGGTAGTGGGGCAGCCTCGGTGTCGACGACGACTCTGGCGCGATACAGTGGACGCCCCGTGGTGTCACAGGCGTAAGGGGTTTCGCGGGGGTCGTCAGTGTCGGTGGCGGTGATGAGGTAGGGTTGCTCAGCTGGATACCACTCCCGCAGTGTTCCTTCTACCGCCTCATACACTGCTCTCTCAGTGTCGCGGTATGCTGCCGTCGTCGGATGAGAATGCACGCCCGCCGTGCTGCTGCCGTCGCCAGTTGTTGTTGCTTCCATTGATCCGCGGGGGGCTTCCACGGCCGGTTCTTCATCCACTCCTGCCATCGCAGCGTGGCTCGAGTCTTCTTCTTTGGTGGGTCGGATTTGAACGGGGAGAGGTCGAGGTGAGGAATCTTCACCCCCTCCGAGAGCTGCATGAAGCCGAGCAATCTCGGCTTCCGTGTATGGGGCCGTTGAGAGTCGCTCGCCGACACCGTTGGTGAGCCAGTAGGTGGCAGGTTGGTCGGGGTCCTCCAGGTCGATGATGGACTGGGCGGTGTTGAGGGCGGTGCGGAGCTCTTCATAGGTGAGGCTGTCGATGAGCCGGGCAGTGAGAGAGGTGGAAGAGGAGGGAGTGGGAAGAGACATTTCTGTAGCGGTATGACACCTCGCTACGTTGAGTCCAAGTGTGAGATAAAGTGAACCGTCAGGTGAGCACACTCAACCCGAACGCGGAGATAAATCACGCGCTAAGCGTGCAGTCGCTGCAGAGTGGACTAGAACTCGGATCCTTTATACAAGGATAAAATAGTCAGGGATCACGCAGTGGCACGCTGAGTGGAGAACCAAGAGGACAAGTTTAGATTGGAGAGTAAGAGATACAAGGGAGATACACACCTGAGTGGAGAACCAAGAGGACAAGTTGGTTCCACTCAGGACGCTACAGGAGGGTTTATATACGTTACTGGAGCTGAGCTTGAATTGAGTCTAAACACTATTACTAAGTGTACAGTAAGACTCCGTGACTCAGGAGCTGACGCGTCGTGTCTAATAATAGCGCTATCTATTGTGCTGACTGATGCACTTGTCATAGCGCTGACGCGATGCCTTATCTTGCTGAGTAAATCCTAATACAGCGAGTAAGCGTAATTACTAAGTCAAGTCTAGAGCTATCTAGAGTGTTCCATCCTTATCTACCAATCGTGTGAGTCCGTACGTAAATGGAAATGTGACCGGATTAGGTTGTCCCGTTAAGGGTGCAACTATCCTAGGGTCACGTGCTCAAAGGTGCACATGATGGCAGCATGTGACTAACAATATCTCGTACTTCGGCCCTTTATATCTTCACCAGATAATTCCGTAAAAATACAGAACAATAGGGAAAATAATATACGCGTCCATGACATCACCCCCCTTCTTAAGGGTCGACGTCCGCGTTGGCCTCTGTGTACATATGAGATGCTTGCCAAGGCAAGGACGCGTAGATGAGTGCTGCTATTTTTCTAGGTGCACCCGGATTTAAGGAGTGGAACTCCTTGACTTTGTCCGGGGCATGCGCTAGGTTCTTAGCTGGCTCCCAAGTGTCCTCGCCTTCACCGTAGCCCTTCCAGCGAACTAGGTACTTAAGAGTACGACCGAAGAGTTTCGAGTCTCTGATGTGGTCAACTTCGTACTCTTCTTCCCCTTCGACTGTGATGGGTTCAGGTGGAGGTGGCATAAGCCCATTGACTTCGTTTCCCTTATAAGGGGAGAGGCGGTCTACATGAAATACATCATGGATCCGTAATGCAGGGGGGAGTGCAAGTTTGTAGTCGACGTCACTTTTAACTTCAGTGACTTCAAATGGGCCTAACTGTTTAGGGCCCAGTTTGGACGACTGCTGGTGTATCTTTATTTGCTTCGCTTGCAACCAGACTTTATCCCCGACGTTGAAGACGTATGGCTTGTGTCTTTGTTCAACGTCTGTTTGCATTCGCCTTTTACTTAGGCGTAGAGCTGCCTCTGCATCCCTTCTTGTGGAAACTAGGTGTTGTAGACGCTTATCGAGCGTGGGGATACCAGTGGGCCTACCAGCGGGAATGGTGAAGTCTGGTGTATAACCGTATAGTAGCTCAAAGGGGGTGTGCCCCGTGGCTGAGTTGAGTCTACTATTGACTACGAATTCCGCTGTAGGGAGCAGGTCTGCCCAATCATCCTGCCTCTTACTAATGAACAAGCGCAAGTAGACTTCTACTTCTTGGTTTTTGCGCTCTACCTGTCCATTAGCCTGAGGGTGATAGGCGGTAGTGAGACCTGTGTCTATCCCTAGTCGCTTGTATAATGCCCGCATGCTCCTTGCAGCAAACTGGGGTCCCCTATCACTGATGATTTTCTTGGGGATCCCGTGCAAGGGGAAGACTTGCTCGAAGTAGATGGATGCCACCCCATCAGCCGTTATCTGAGAGGTCACTGGGAATAGATGGATCTGTTTCGTATAATGATCCACTATGTTAAGGATCATATCCTTTCCACGTGACATGGGCAGGGGGCCGATTAGATCGACCCCGACTATCTGCCATGGTCCCTCAGGTACTTCTTGCGGCTGGATTGTCGCTTTAGGGTGTAAATCTTTGCGATATCGTTGGCATCGATCGCATCCTTCTACGTATGAGCTTATGAAGCCTGCCATGCGTGGCCACCAATAGTAGCGACTGACTAGCTCGATGGTGCCATTCTTACCAGGGTGACCGGTGGTGACAGAGTCGTGGCATGACTTAACCACGTCCCATCTTAGAGTCCGGTCGTTGGGAACATATAGTTTCCCCTTGTGGTAAACTAGGCCGTCATCTTCCTCCCACATCGCTACTCCATCCATGAGAGCTTTTGGAGCGGTCTTTTGCAAACTTTTAAGACCCTCTATGACTTCTGCTTCTCGAATGGATGCGAGTCTTATGCGATTCCCTAGGGAGTCCACTTCTGGGCGGAAGTGTGCTTGGGCGGCATTGAGGAAATGCTTAGGTTGTAAAACCTGAACCTGGCGGTTATCCTCGTTGTCTCTGATGTGGTCTTTCGAGAATCTACTTAATGCATCGGCCTGCATAGAGTCCCCCTTTTTGTAAGTGATCTTGAAGGCAAAGCGACTTAAGTACAGTGCCCATCGGGCCTGTCTGCGGTTTAAGTCCTTCATGCTTGCCCACCATTCCATATTCTTATGGTCGGTGATCACTTCAAAGGAGATGCCTTCGAGGAAGTGTCTCCAGTCCTCTAGGGCGCGGATTAGGCCGAGCATTTCTCTGTCGTAGATTTCGTAGTTGCGTTCTTCTTTGCTCATGGATTGTGAACGATACGCAACGGGGTGCCAGAGACCGTCAGGATACTTCTGAGTGAGTATACCGCCAGTAGCGAATCCTGAAGCATCGGTTTCGACTCTTGTTGGAAGCTGTGGGTCGTACACTTTGAGAATGGGTTCTCGTACGAAGCTTTCCTTCAAGTGGTCGAAAGCCTTCTGCTGTTCAGAATGCCAATGCCATGGAGTGTCCTTCTTCGTGAGGTCATGCAAGGGTCGGGCGATAGCCGCGAAATCCTTGATGAATCGACGATAGAAGTTGGCGAACCCAATAAATGCTCTGACTTCTCTGAGCGTTGTGGGGGTAGGCCACTCCCTTACTGCAGCGACCTTGCCAGGGTCCATCTGCACTTCTCCGGGACGGATTATCATTCCCAGGTACTCCATTTCTTGCCTTTCAAAGTCGCATTTCTCTGGTTTGAGATAGAGGTCGTGTTCCTGCAATCTCCTTAGCACCTCGCGTACGATTTTGCGATGGTGTTCTAGAGAGTTGCTATAGATGAGGATATCATCCATATACACGGCGACCTCTCCTGCTGCGATCAGATCGGCAAAGACGGCGTTCATGAGGGCTTGGAAGGTGGCTGGGCTGTTGGTCATACTGAAGTACATGACCTTTGGTTCGTACAGCCCGCGATTGGTGATAATAGCACCCTTCCATTCATCTCCGGGTTTGATCCGGATGTTGTGATAGCCCCATCTGACGTCGAACTTGGTGAAGACCTTAGCTCCTTTCAACCGGTTTATAATGTCCGCGGCGAGCGGCAGTGGGTAGCGATTCTTAATAGTGATTTTATTAAGACGACGGTAATCCTGCACTAGACGGAGTTTGCCGTCCTTTTTCTTTATAAAGAATACTGGCGATGCCATCGGTGACTTAGATGGGACCAGGTATCCTTTTGAGATGTGCTCCTGCAGGAATTTGTCGAGTTCCACTTGCTCGCTTGGGGACATGGGATATGTTTTGACCCTCCAGTGTTTAACGGCATCTGGTTCGAGGTCTATAGCGTGGTCCCATGGCTGATGCTCAGGGAGCCTCTGGGATTCCTCCTCAGAGAAAACTTTTGCGAAGTCTCTGTAGTGCTTCGGTACCATTTCTTCGAAGGTTTTCTTGGGTTTGGAGGCAGTTGCTTTCTCGGCGATCTGCTGAGAGTATGTGAAGCCTGCCAAACAGAAAACTTCGTCTTGGACCGTGTCGAGCACTTTCTCCGCAAGGAGACGGCGGCGTTCCATCCGGTTTGCCATAATGCGTGTCACCTCTACCTCCAACTCTGGTTGCGCTGTTTCAGCGGTTGAGTTGAGGTGCATAGTGCCTTCCTGCCAATCTATTTGCGGGTTCCTCTGCCTTAGCCATGGTAGTCCCAAAATGACATTCTCTGGGCCAAGTGAAGTGACTAAAAAGTCGTAACTTTCTTCACTAGGGCCGACTTTCAGAGAGAGTCTGACTTTATGGGTGATACTACCGGCTTCATTGAGAGTCCCATCTATGTTGTATAGAGTAATGGGGCTATCAAGAGGAACCTGCAACATCTTGTGGCGGTCAGCGTACTTTTTGTCCAGGAACAACGAAGTTGCCCCAGAGTCTACCATTGCTGCTACTTTTACAGTACGATGACGTCCTTTTAAATACACAGAAATATGAAAATGTGATTTTTTATCTTTTGTTTCGGGAATAATAGTAGAAGACAGTGCTGCATCAGAAATCATCACGTGCGGCATTGCTTCTGAAGAAAGTGGAGCAAAAGAAACACTACTATTGTTCATCTCCGAGGCAGATGTAGATGTAATAGAATCAGGAAAACAAGAAGCTGAACTAACACTACTATCCAACTTACAGGCATGAGTCGTATGAATTACAGGAGTTGAGTCCGAAACGAGGCGAGAGCGTAAACATATATTACAACTACATGAAGCCGAGTCATCTACTGTAGAGGGGCCGGTCGCAGCTATACGTGACCCCTGATCTAAAAAGCCGCCTTGAACGCATCCAGCTGTTCTTGCTGCTTTTCTATCATTCCCAACAACTTCGCCACGTCTGCCTGGGACGTCTGGGCGGGGGAAGTACTTGTGGCGGCTGCTGCCGCAGTATTGGACGACGATGGTGGACTAGGGGATTCCGTTGTTGCTGCGGCTTTCGCTTTAGCTGGTTTCCCCATTCTTTTGTTCTGGCAGACGTTTGCTCGGTGCCCTGCTCTTTGGCACCAGTTGCAGACGTCGCGCTCGTGGTTTCCATCTTTCTTTGTGTGCTCCTTCGAGCCACACCCGTAACATTTCCCTCTCATCCATGCTTGAAACTCGCCCCGAGTTTTGAAGATCTCCTCCTTAGCTCTGTTGCCTTGTTGACGCGTGGCGTCTACTTGCATGGCATCAGGGTTGGAGGTGGTGTGTGGTGATGACGATGAAGATTTTCCTTTCTTCTCGCTCTGGCGCTGGCGTAGTCGTTGGTCAATGACTTGCGCGCTTTGCTTGAGCTCGTCGTATGTGTTATGGGGCTTGTCTGTGATGGCGAGGAGGTCCTTGATCTCGTCTGTGAGACCATCATAGAAACGGGTGCGGAGGTCGATGATGGACCACCCGGTCTGTCCAGAGTACTGTTCGAATATGGATGCATATTCGGCAACCGTCTTTTTACCCTGTCTTGTTTTCTTTAGCTCTTCTCGAGCTATGTCTTGGACGTCTAGGGGGCTGAACCTGCGGTTAAACTCCTTAACGAAGTCCGACCAGTTTCCTCCAAAGGGAATAGTCCCTTGGTTGGCGGACTCCAGATATGGGAGTGCCCAGGTTTTGGCGTCCCCTTCCATCAGGTTGAGGGCGGCGGCTATCCACCTGTGCTCATCCGCGTACCACTTGCTGTCCACTGTATGCCATGTGTTCATGGCGTCTCCTAATGATCCGGCCCAGTTATGGAATGCGGCAAGGAAATGACGGGCGTCCGAGGAGGAGCCTTTCCCATCCCAGGCTTTGGGGCGGGCCACTATTTCCTTGTTCTTCCCGTTTCCGGGGCGGGTGGCGGTTGCCGAGGCTACCTGCGCTGTCAGGGCTGTGACTTGTTGCGCGAGGTTGCCGACGGCGATGCCGAGGTGATTAATGAGGTCCAAGCAGTCCTGGACTGTGGGAGGGGGGAGTGGTGTGGGTGGTGCGGCATGAGGAAGGGTGCTTCCGCTTGGTTGTGACATCTCGTCTAATTTCTTTTGTCTCTCTTTTCGTTCTGCGTCCTCTTGTGCCCGACGGAATTCTTCTAAGAGGAGGAGTTGTTCGTCTGGTGAGATCTCGTCCCAGTCTTGGATACGAGATATGAACTCCTTTTCTCTCTTAGTTGGAGGAGGGAGGGCGAATTTCGAGCGAGCTCCGCTGGGATACTGAGCTTGTGCTAGACGAGCTGTCTGTTTCCCTTTCTTGGGAGCCACGTTCTTCGTCTTCCCTTACGTGGGAGATGAGGGGGTTGGGAGGCGATTCGAGACGAGGAATGAGGTCTGCAGCGAATGCTATCAGCTGCGGGACTGTAAAGTTGGTTCCGAGGACGGGGATTTCTAGGCCGTAGAGGTCTAGTAGTCCGTATCGGATTTCTTGGTCGTGGTAGATTGCCTGCACGTATTGCTCGGCGAGGTTACGAGGGGGTAGTTCTAGTTGGAACCCCTGGTAACGGATGTTGACACCGTCTTCGTCAATGAAGCTTTCGCCTGATTGGGCGAGGGTGGCTTGGGAGGAGGAGTGGGCGGAGTGGAAGGAGTTTACTGAGGCTGTAGGTGATGGTGAAGCGTACACCGGGGAGGGGATCCGGTCTTGTTCAGACTGGGTGTCCGGGTGCACGTGCAGCGATGCCGAGGCAGAGGCTGTAGTCTGGGGTGGTGTGATGGATGCCTGTCTCCTCCTAAAGAGACGACGGAGTCGGGTTCGAACGTTCGCAAATATGCGAGGCAGTTTGGAAATATGTGTTGGTGGATTTAGACAACAGGATACAACGAGCGCGTAACGCTAACTCGAGGGTGATGGGAGAGATCTGATCAAGCGAGACCAATACACAGTGATGTTTCACACTGCGCGAGGCTGCGGCGATAACAGAAAACTCAGGAATGATGTAAGGATATGTATAGAGCCACAAGGCTGTCTGCCTCAGTCTTCTCGACCTGTTGGCTGCCTCTCACGCCGAAGCGCTCTCAAACTTTTCTGGTTACTACGCGTACAGCTGTCGCAGGCTAGGCCTGGCTGGCTCGACGTCTAACTGCAGCTTATCTGGCGTGGTGACCAGTTCTGCAGCCAGTACCCAGAGGCGTCTACTGATGACCAGATAGACCCAATAAAGGCAAGCACAATCTATGCCGATTTTACGGACACTAGAGTTGTACCACGAATGCACAGATTCTGCGTGCGGAGGTCCCCAGGCAAAGAGTGAGGTGGATAATACAAGGGACTGATGGTTGTCAACCACCTAAAGGGAAAGTGATAAAACTGGTGAGCGTGGAGCTCAAGAGAGTGATAAGGAACTTGTCCTAATGTAGCGGTATGACACCTCGCTACGTTGAGTCCAAGTGTGAGATAAAGTGAACCGTCAGGTGAGCACACTCAACCCGAACGCGGAGATAAATCACGCGCTAAGCGTGCAGTCGCTGCGGAGTGGACTAGAACTCGGATCCTTTATACAAGGATAAAATAGTCAGGGATCACGCAGTGGCACGCTGAGTGGAGAACCAAGAGGACAAGTTTAGATTGGAGAGTAAGAGATACAAGGGAGATACACACCTGAGTGGAGAACCAAGAGGACAAGTTGGTTCCACTCAGGACGCTACAGGAGGGTTTATATACGTTACTGGAGCTGAGCTTGAATTGAGTCTAAACACTATTACTAAGTGTACAGTAAGACTCCGTGACTCAGGAGCTGACGCGTCGTGTCTAATAATAGCGCTATCTATTGTGCTGACTGATGCACTTGTCATAGCGCTGACGCGATGCCTTATCTTGCTGAGTAAATCCTAATACAGCGAGTAAGCGTAATTACTAAGTCGAGTCTAGAGCTATCTAGAGTGTTCCATCCTTATCTACCAATCGTGTGAGTCCGTACGTAAATGGAAATGTGACCGGATTAGGTTGTCCCGTTAAGGGTGCAACTATCCTAGGGTCACGTGCTCAAAGGTGCACATGATGGCAGCATGTGACTAACAATATCTCGTACTTCGGCCCTTTATATCTTCACCAGATAATTCCGTAAAAATACAGAAAAATAGGGAAAATAATATACGCGTCCATGACAATTTCTGGGTTGGTGAGGAATCCAGTGTGAGGAGATGGGGGTAACTTAGCGTCGTGTGTCCGGTTTATATATATCCTGGCTGCCGTTGAACTCCGCTCGTACTCCGCTATGGCTTCGTCAGCGAATATGTCATTCTTGTTGACCCACTGATTCTCCGAGTCTGGGTACCCCTTCCATTTCACGAGGTATTGCACTTTCTTGCTCCGGCCGAATCTTCTGGAGTCTAGAATACGCTCCACTTCGTACTCCTCTTCCCCATCCACTAGATCCGGTGGTGGGCGTTGGAAGTTTTCCCCGTGTAGGGGCGTCTCGCGATAGGGTGTGAGTAAATCAATGTGGAATACGGGGTGGATACTCCATTGCGTGGGAAGTTCTAGTTGATAATTGACCGGTGATAGGACGCGTGTGATTTTGAATGGGCCGTGCCGTCGTGCCGCTAGCTTGGCGGTTGGTTGATTGGTTCGTAGATGTCGCCCTTCTAGCCACACTTGATCCCCCACTTGGTACTTGGGTGTGTTCCGATGCTTGACCCATAGCGATTGTGCCTTTTTGATGAGGTTCTGAGCTTCTTTCCGTGCCTCTCGGAATTGCTGGAGTCGTGTGAGTACCTGTGGGATAGGGGATGGCTTGTCGATCCAATCAGCACGCGGATCGTATCCCATCATAAGTGAGAAAGGGGACTTCCTCGTCGCCTCGTGTGGCCAGTTATTGTGCGCGAACTCCGCCATTGGTAGGAATTGCGCCCAGTTATCTTGACGCTCGTTGGTCCAGAACCTCAGATATTGTTCCAGCCATTGATTGGTCCTTTCCGATTGTCCATCAGTTCGGGGATGGTACGCCGTGGAGATGTTCTGGTAGATGCCGAGGATTCGGCATAATTCGCGTGTGAACTTCGATGCGAATCTCGGGTCGCGATCGCTGATAATTTTCGCCGGTAATCCGAATCTCCGAAACACGTGAGCGACGTACAGTGCAGCGGTTTCTTCCGCGGATATCTCCTCGTTGCAGGGGATGAATACTGATGCTTTGGTGCAGTCGTGGTCAGTTACGGTGAGGATCGAATCATATCCCTGTGACTCCGGTAGTTTAGTGATGAAGTCGAGGGCGATGACTTCGAATGGCTTAGCGTCAGGTGTCGGCGTGATGGGTACTAGTGGGGCTCGTGTCGGGCGGTTGTTGACTTTGTGGCGTTGACATTCCGTGCAGCCTTGAACATACTCGGTGACGTGTTTCAACATGTTTGGCCACCAGTGGTCGCGCTCGATGATCCTTGCAGTCCGCTTGATTCCGGGGTGACCATAGACGGGGGGGTTGTGATGGTTAGCGATGATGACGCGGATTTCTTTTGGTCCTCCTGTGATTACTCGTGCGCTTTGGCGGTACCAGACTCCGTTGACTTTCTTGAGTTTGTATGGGTCCACCCAAGGGCGTAAGGTGTCTTCGTTTTGTTCGTGGATTTCTGGTGACTGTGTGGTGACGTTTCGTACGAATACTTTCTCCGGTAGTACGACGACTCCTTCGTTGTCTCGCTCTCCTCTATCATAGTCGGGTCGTCGAGATAGGGCGTCTGCATGACCGTTGTTGGTGCCTTTGATGTGGTGAATTTCGAAGTCGTACTCCATGAGTTCCAGGACCTCTCGAGCTACGCGGCGATTTATCTTTTGTGGCGTCTTCCAGTGGGTGAGGTTAAGGTGGTCGGAGAAGATTTTGATTTTGTGCGGCGAGCCTGCTAGGAACGGTCTCCAGTGCCGCAGTGCCTTGACGATCGCTAGAAGTTCCAGGTCGTAGATGTCATAGTTGCGTTCTGCTTCATTTAAGGTGGCCGAGAAGTAACCGAGAGGGTGTCGTTTCCCATCTTGCTTCTTCTGCAGGAGTACTGCTCCTACTGCGTATCCGGATGCGTCTACTTCGAGTTCGAATTGGTCTGTGAGCGTGGGATGTGCGAGTACTGGTTCGCTTGTGACTAGTCGCTTGAGAGTTTGGAATGCTGTTTCTTCGTCCTTGCCCCATGTCCATTCCGTGTCTTTGCGTGTAAGTTTGTTGAGGGCTCGTGCGTACGTGGCAAAACCGCGAATGAAGAGGCGGTAAAAATTGCAGAAGCCCAAAAAGGAGCGTACGTCTCGTACCTTCGTGGGTGTGGGCCAGTCGCGTATACCAGCAATTTTTACGGGGTCCATGCGAGTCACCCCCTTTTCGAGAATTACCCCCAGGTAATCCATTCGTGGTTGGTGGAAGGTGCATTTGGACGGTTTGAAGTATAAGTCGTGGTCCAGTGCTACTTGAAGTACTGCGCAGACGGCTTCGATGTGCGCTTGAAGGCCTGCGTGTTCGAGCGTTGCGATTCCGATGTCGTCCATGTAGACCCGGATGATCGTTCCCATTGCCGCAAAGACTCGGATTGTGTCACCCAGAATGTCGTTCATCATGTTCTGGAACGTTGCTGGTGAGTTCGTGAGTCCGAAGTACATGACGAGTGGCTCAAAAAGTCCGTATTTCGTCTTGAAGGCCGCTTTGTACTCATCTCCTTCTTTGATGCGTATATTGTTATACCCCCATCGGACATCGAGCTTAGTGAATATGTGTCCGTCTCCCAGGTCGTTGATGAGTTCCGACATGAGGGGTAGTGGGTATTGGTTGCGCACCGTGCATGCATTGATCCTTCGATAGTCCTGTACCGGTCGTAGTTTGCCGTCCTTCTTTTTGATGAAGAAGAATGACGAGGCGTAGGGGGATTTCGATGGTCTGATGTATCCCAGTTTGAGTTGCTCGTCTAGCCACGTGCGTAGTTGCCCGTCTTCATCTTGAGACATGGGGTAGACCTTGCAGTCGATGCTTGGGGGTGTACCCGGTTTAAAGTCGATCGCGTGGTCCCAGGGTCGCGATGGTGGGAATCGGTGGGATGCTTCTTCGCTGAAGATTTTCGCAAAGCGTTGATATGGTTCTGGGAGAGCTTCCACGACGGTGTTTTGATTAGCTGCAATGGCTAGTTCGGTGGCTGTGGTACGTATCTGGCATTCCTCTTCGAGTTCTCGGACGATGTCCTCAGCTTCGTCTTGAGTCATTGTACAGGCAATGGTGGTTTGCGTTTCTGCCGGGTTGATTGACCGTAGTACCACCGGGAGGGTGTCTTCGTGTATGGTGGCATGCGCCCAGCTGATGGTTGGTTCGTAGGTGGCTAGCCACGGGTATCCGAGGACTAAGTCTTCGTTTCCTATGTCGGTGACCAGGAACCTCATGACCTTCGAAGCGCCATTGGTTTGAACATCTAGGTCGATGAAATGCGTAATGGACCCAGCTTTATTCTCTGTATTGTCAATGTTCCAAATTTTCTTTGGTTTCTCGAGGGTTTGTAGCCCGAGGCCCATGCGTTTGGCGAACGCGGGTCTTATAAAATTGTCGGTGGCTCCTGAGTCAACGAGCCCTTTGATATCGGCCATGGAGTAACTTGTGCGAATCGAGACTGGAATTTGAAGCGAACGATAGCGAGTCATGATTACAGAGTTACAATTAACCGCCCTCACCCAGGCCGATGGGTTTAGGCGTCCTGAAAACCCTCTTGGGTCCAGAGGTCCTTGAATACGAGGTCCTTAACCTCGTCACTGGCCCCTCTCAGCGTCTCCATCCATTCCTTCGCTTGTTCTTGTGGTGTGGTTTCTGCGCGGCGTGCTGTTACTGGTTCTTGGTAGTAGTCGGTTTCTGCGCCGCGACTTGTACTTGTGCGTGGTTGGAATGGTTGTCTCGGTTTTCTAGGGCGTGTGCAGTCGTGTGAGAAGTGGCCTGGGTTGTTACAGTTGTAACATATTACTTCCCTTATGTCGCGGCGTGGTCCGCTCCCTCGATTTTGTCCCGGTCCTCCCCTTGGTGGGAAGGGTGGTCGTTGGTTCCTGCGGTTTGGGTCGCCCACTTCCGCGAGGCGTGCGCGGGTCCGGTCTGCCGACGTGTCCATGGCGTTCGGATCGTGACGCGATGGTGGGAACCTAGGTGGCGCCCACTGCGGGGTATACCCCCGGTTTTGCTGTGGTCGCGGTAGTGGTGCACTACGGGGTGTCGTGTTGAGTCCTAGGCGAGCACGTAAATGGATGTATTGTTTTTGTCATCTCAGTGCCGCCTCCTTCCATTCGTTGAAGGTTTGGGGATCGTCCAGCTCGTATATCTTTGTGAAGAGGGCTCTTGGAAGGCCCGCCGTGAATCGGTCCAGCGTTTGGCGGTCGTTGAGGCGATAATCAGCCTTCCGTGCTAGTTGTTCGAAGTTGGTGACGTACGAATCAATGTCGTCCCCAATCATTTTGAACCCTTTTGCTAGGGTGGCTTGCGCTTGCTCTTGTTCTAGGACGTTCGAGAAGCGGTCCAAGAACCCAGCCGTCAGGGTGTCCCATAAGAATGGGTCGTATCGGCTACGTCCTTGGTGTAGCTCGTTGTTGAGCCATTGGAGGAATCCGAGCGTCCAGTTGGATACTCGTGGGCCTTTGATGAAGCCTAAGAATAGTAGGCATCGCCGATAGACATTGGTCATGATCGGTGCTTCTGAATTTTGTCCCCAGTATATGTGCCATTGGGTGAGGAACGATTCGTACTCATCTCGATTTCCATCGAATGTGGTCGGGGTTTCTCCTACTAACTTGTCTGATCCGTATGGGGCTCCCAGCACTGGCCCTGCTGCTGGCGGCGGTGGGGGTGGTGGTCCTCCACCAAAGGGATCTCCTCCTCCTCCTCCTCCGAATTGAGGTTGTCTTCCTCCGTGCGGTGGCCTTCCGTCTCCTGGTGGTCCTTGACCAAAGGGTCCTCCGCGTCTTCTGGGTGGTGGAGGTCCTCCGGCACCTGGTGGTGGGTCGGGGACATCTGGGCCTACTGCTCTGAAGATGGCCGCGTCGTCTGCGGTCATGCGGTGTCCCGTCGTTGGGTTGATGGGGCGTAGGTAAGATTCTGCTTCTTCGGTAATCCTCCTGGCTTCTTCGAGGGCCAGGTCCTCTTGGGTGATTGTTGCTGTTGCCATGTCTGCGGGCGGACGTACTTCGATATTCTCGGGTTCGTTAATGCGTAAGGACTCAGCTGTTTGTATTATTTCTCCCACTTCGGATTCTTCATCGTCGTTGGTTTCTTCGTCGTCCCCGCTAGTCTCGGATGGTGCGGGGGTTCTTGGTTCGGATGTGCTGGGTTCTTCTTCGGGTTGTCCGTCTATGCGTCCCCACTCTTCACGTGTGGGTAGGTTCCTTGCGTCGATATCGCAGTTGTAGTTTCTTCCTGCGGGTCGTACCGCGTCGTATTGGTTGTCTACGGGATTCCAAGTAATCTCAACCCAACACAAATTGTCGAAATTGAACTCAACGGGGCGGTATCGGGTTGGCCCCGATGCGAAGTCCACGAAGTATCCTGTCTCTCCTCGGTATTCTCTCCACCTAGCGGCTCCTAGGAATTGTGTTGGTACGTTGCGGTCTCCTCGTCGTTCGAGGGAATAAGCTTGGAAATTTCTCCACTGGTCTCGAGTTGTGAACGCCACGATGAAGGGATCTTGGTCTTAATGTAACGCCACCACTGGCGTCAGTCCGACTTGGATACGAAAGGGCGTTCACGACTTAGCGGAATATCTCTTTGAAGTCACGTGACTTGATCACGGGATACACGGCGCTTTATGGGCACGTGATCTAAGTATACACTAGGGCAAGTCGTGCCACTAGGTAATTCGACAATCGATGAAGACGACTTGCTCTTTTGGAAGAGACAAGTGAAGCACGTGTAAAGAGACGGATAAGAGTGGTGAATTGAAGAAGACCAAGATGGCGAATCTTGGTCTTTCCAGGCCACTATTTATACATATGCGAGGCAGCTTTAAAGCTCCTCTCCAACCCGTATGACGAATAGCTAAAGTAGCTCGAACCCTACTACAGCTATCCTAGTGTTGACTCATGCCCTACTGGCATGTGATAGTGACTCATACGCTGACTGATGTTACTAGTCCATGACACATTACTGCTTACAAACGAGGTCATCACCGTATAGTAAGCGTCCGTTCCTTCGACCGTGACACTAGGTAGAGCATAACTTATATACTAGTACAGGGTGTTTGTGAAGTACAAACACAAGGCGCGATCCTGAGGTGCTGGCCCCAGCGAGCTAATGAAGAAGTATGAATGGGAAGTCTATAAGAAGTACAAGGGGATTCCGCGGGGGCACACAGGGCTCAAATGACGTCAGCGGGCTCTAGAAGTCGTAAGCCTAGCTTCCCTACGGTCATGAGGTTGATGCAAGATAAGAGTCGGAGAATGAATCGAAGCGGGTCATGGGTAAAAGTACATGTGAACACGAGGCGAGATAACAGAGCACACCGTACAGAAGGCAAAAATCGTAACAATGCATGCCAAATGTTTCAGAGTTGAGCATGAGCAACGACAGACTGAGGGCAAAACCAAGATCCAGAAGATGAGGAGGAATCAGGAGCTATTGCTAAAGCCCTCGCTTTCATTGTACCTCCTAGAGGCAAGCTGAGAGGGCAGAATAGGATGGTAGTGGTAACAGTGGTGACCGAGAAAGCAAGGAGATAGCGGGCAGGACGAGGAGGTGGTGGAGATGGTGGCGAAGGACAATAGCAGGCGGGATGAGGTAAGGCTATGGTTGGTGGGGGGAGTAGATAATGTGCATAGGGCTGGCAGAGTTCGGCCAAAGGTCGGCAGGGCGAGGAAATGAGGCAAAGTTGCACCTCAGGTGCCAAGAGAGTCGGACGGAGAAAAGGAAGAAGGTGCCAAGGAGGTCGCCGAGAGTTGTAATGGCAAGAAGGAGAATGGAGTGATTGAAAAGGCAGCAAGAGAGGATGTTGGTGTTGAGCCGTAATACCTACTATAAGGCTCATTACGTAGGAATGACAGTACAATTAGTTATGCTATACACGTAATTCGGAGTATTTAGTCATACGGTATACGTACAGAATCCCCTTAAGGGATTATTCCGAGTCCACTGGTGATTAGACATTAGGCGACACTGAAAACGCGATATTGTGGACGCCTCTACTCATCACTTTTCCCCAAACGGACATGGGTGGACCATAGAGTATATAAATCCTACTGTAGGAGCGAGTACCTATACACATCTCTCTCCACCCCACCTTGAGCTTCCTCTGCTTCACTCTAAGCCTTGTCTAAGCTCTCTACACAGGTAAGGGTCTACCTGTACACTGCGTACATTGCTGCGCAACAGGTTATGGGCCCTGCCATAAGTCGCTTTGCACCTTCATTGGCTGCAACGATGGCGGGTTACCTTTAGTACCTGCAGTGGGGTTGTCGCCTTCATTGGCTGACATTAGTCTCCTCCACTATGGGGAGACTATCACAGTATGTCGCCTTTAATGGCAGACATTAGTCTCCTTATAAGGGGAAACTATGCTGGTTTATTTTTCTGTTACTAGTCGCATACCATGCTGACTATTTCTACACAGAAACCTTTTTACAAATGTCAACTCTCACCACTCTTGTCCCCGTTCTTGACGGTAACAACTACCAGATTTGGGCTAAGCAAATGGAGGCTTTCTTGAAGTCCTCTGCACTATGGGATATTATAAGCGGAAGACGGATCCTTCCTGCTTTCAAGGACAAAGACGCTCCTACCCCTACGGAGGTTGAAGCGTACAATGCGTGGGCTACTGATGATGATTGTGCCCTAGGCTCAATGGTGCTGTGCCTTTCACCGGCTATTCAACGCCAGGTTGAAAAATTTGCGACTGCTGGCGATGTTTGGGGTCATCTTAAGTCCCAGTATGGGGGCGTTAGTGCTGCTAACGTCTACCAGGATTTCAAGCATGCCATGACGTTCCGTCTGGACTACGCCAAGCATCCTGGCCCCCAAATCGATGAGCTTGCCACTATTTACGACCACCTTTCTGCCAACTCCGCCAAAGTACCCAACGGCCTTCAGGCCATGATGCTTCTTTTGAAGCTACCTGCCAAATGGGAGTCATCCCTTGTCCCTATCCTTATGTCGGGCACTACGGCAAAGAGGTTGACCTTGACCGACATTCGTACTGTGGCAGTCAATCAGTGGGAAATTGAGCGTTCCAAAGGCCACCCTTCTAATAAGGAATTGGCCAACAAGTTGTCGGTGGTCAAGTGCAAGTGTAATGACCCCAACTTCCAGCAGCAGCAGCAAGGCTCTTCGGGCCAGAACAAGCAGCGTGGCAATCAGCAGCAGCAGCAACAGGGAGGGAACCATCGCCAGCGTAGTAAACGCGCCGGCAAGAAGTTCAAGAAGCAACATACGCAAGGGCATACCCACATTGCCGATGTTGCGGCGCTCCCAGCGCCAACCTCTACCACTATTGTGCATATCTCGCCTTCTGGGCTTGAGCAGCGCATTTCCTCTGCCCCTCCTGCGAAGAAGCACGTTCCAGGATATTACAAGATGTTACGATTTTCGCCTTACTGTACAATATGCTCTGTCTGCTCATTGGCCATGACCTCGTGTTCGCGTGTACTTTTACCCATGATCCGCTTCGATTCGTTCTCCGACCCTTATCTCGCACCAACCCCATGACCGTAGGGAAGCCGGACTCGCTGCTTCTGGAGCTTGCTGACGTCGTTTGCGCCCCACGTACCCCTGCGGGATTCCCTTGTACTCTTTATGGACTTCCCCTTCACACTACCTTGTTAGCTCGCTAGGGCCAGTACCCTAGGATCGCGCCATGTGTTTGTACTCTACAAGCACCCTGTACTAGTATATAAGTCATGCCCTACCTAGCTTGTATGGTAGACTTGACTTCTTGTGTAATACCACAATCGTCTTTGCCTCACGAACGTCTTTGACTCGCCGTTGCGCTTGAGTCTCTCCTTTGCTCGCCTTTTCGCTTGAGCCTTGACTTTCTGCTATTATCCTTGTGTCCCTGGGAGACCAAGTGATACTTGTTCACCACCGAACTGAACCCTAACCGGTTCGCGCCTTACCGATCCTGTTGACTTGTTGAAGTACATGTCGTACTTAACGCCCCTGTGGTGGCGTTACATTAAGTCAAGTCTCTCACAGTGGTGACGTCCAGTCGCAGCCAAACCAAGTTTAGGCCCGAATACATTGACCGCCTTAGCTCAGACGAACTATCAGATAGAGTCAAAGGAACCGCAGTCTGGGCAGAACACAACGGAGTCGAAGGGTACTTCATCTTTGACCCCTCGACATGATCATATCGACAGATTCATTACCTCGACGACAGGCACCTCTGGGCCTTTATCGAATATTCCCCATCTGAAGGAGTGTGGTACACTACAGGACCAGTACCCCTCACCCTGAACACCGGACCCTTAGGATCCTCTACCCCTTCGGGCATTGTTATCGACCCTCCTAGCACCCCATCCCCTAGCGTATCTGTGCCAACAACTGACCTCCCCACCTCGGCGTTCCCATCCTACTCGATGGCCCAACAAGGACAGGCATCCGCAAGTACCACCCTCACAAGTGGGGGAGGAATACCCAGCGGAAGTGGAGCCCCTGCTGGGGGAACTCCCGCCAGCGGTAGTGGTGGCGGTGGTGGTGGCAGTGGCGGTGGCGGTGGCGGACTGGCACCGGCTGGAGGACTTGTGTTGAGACATGACTGAATCAAGTCACATGTCTCGTGGGATATGATTGAGTCATCCCATATACTAAATACGGTATCTGTCCCTTAAGGACTAATTTGGACTTGGCCGGACTCTTACGGACCGCTTTTGTTTATCTTTATTGTCATAGTCATATATGGCTCCTATTGTTCTCTATTGTTAAGATACCGGTATTGTCTGCTTTAGGCAGCTATTGTTCTCTGCCCTCCAATGGCATTTCTCCCTCTGGCGCACAGACCACCTGTATTGTGTTTGGATCACCTGTGCGCACAGACCATTCTTAGCTAAGCGTCCTGTATATAAGGACTGCTGTTTTCGTCTCTACACTTCAGAGTTCCTTCTACCTCTGAAGTGTAAGTTCCCTCTTTACTCTCCACTACCTTTTACTCATAGACGTTCTATAGAACTTGTCTGTCTAGGTGTGTAGTAGTACTAATAGAGTTCCTTCTACCTCTGAAGTAACTTGTCTGTCTAGCTCTTCGCTATTAACCCTTGCTTGTTAGTTCTGCGCTTCAACAGGTTATGGGCCCTGACGCCTAATAACTAACTTGCGATATCACAGATCTACTCTTGTGTCACCTTGCTCTCTCAGCTGACCACACTTTTTGTCGTCCTCCACATCTTCAGTGAGCATCCTCTATCATCTTTCTTCGACACATCCTTTCTCGTCCGCCATGACTCTGTCATGTGCCATTTTGGCTAGCCTCCTAAGGAGGTTCTCGTGAAAGGTTCTTACAAAAACCTTAAACTCCTCTGTGCGCACTATCCCTACAATATTTTCTATACCTGGTCTTCGTCCGGAAGTGCTTTCATAGGCCAATAGGGGAAAACCCTTGCGGCTATAGGCCTCTCTAATGGTTGGGTGATACTCGGTTAATACCTGGGTCACTTTAAGGGGTGTGAAGGCCTGGTTAATAGTCAAACCCAGAAGTCCTTCCCTCTGACACAACTAGGAGACGCTACTATACTATAATGGTATTTACATAGTAGCTATGACTAGACCTCTGCCAGGAGAAGTATTCGCTCCCCTTGTGCAGGATTCACTGCATGGCATGTATCACTAGTCTAGTTGCTTAGTATCAAGACCCTTAATGGTCTGTTCTAGAGACTCCACAGACGACAGTCACAATTGTTATGGGAGTTGATCCCTATCATTGTCTCTGGAATTCGCTGTTGGCTCCTCTCTAGGGTACTACCCTTTACTGTGCATCTTAGTCGCCCCAGTCTACTTGGCCCTAAAGGTTAGAGATGGCCTTGAAGCGTCCTTCACCAGACAATGCTTCTATGAGCCCTTCTTGCTAGACCCTGATAAAGCTGTATGATATGACCACTCGCCCTTCTGGGTCTCAGAAGATCACAGTATAAGGCAGCCATCATAAAAATGAATCCACTACTATAGTACACTCCAAGTCGCACAAACTTGAGGCATGACACCTTACTGTGTTATGGAGTTATAGCGCTCCAATGGCTGGACCTCTACCTTCCTTAACAAGATCTGGGCTGGTTCTGACTGCTCCTCAGAACCAGATTTACAAACATCTCAAATGGCTTCGCCCACTTTCCACCTCTCCTTCCCACCTACCCTTGTCCTCTCCAAGTTGGACGGAACAAACTGGCAGACATGGGGAGCGACCTTCACGTCGCTCATGTTGATGAATGGAGTGAGAAGGCACCTCACTCACTCCCAACCTCCCCATGTCCCGCACCACCCTGCCCCTGCAGCAGGAGTTGTTGGTGCCCCCACTGGTCCAACAGATGAGGGTTTGGCCGTTCTGGCCATGTGGGAGAAGCAGGAAGAGGTCATTACTGGCCTCTTATACCTTTCAGTCACATCAGAAGTTCTCTCAGGCATTGTCTCAGAGGCGCTGTTCCCAAGTGTCCATGACAAATTTGTCCACCTCGATCACCTCTATGGTCAGGTTGGCTCTATGGCCACCTTCAACCTTTGGGTGGGCTTGGCAAATACCAAGCTTCAGGAAGGTAGCCCCTTCCAACCTCAACTCCAAAAAATGCTGGACTCGAGGAACACCCTTGTGGAGCAGGGAATGCCTGTCTCAGACATGCAAATGTCTTTTATACTTCTAGACGCGCTACCCCCCTCCTACAGCACCATAGCAGGCACCATCCTCGCCTCTGGCCCCCCTGCAAACCTACAACCTCAGGACCTCATCAATAGGTTCATAAATGAGGAATCGCGCATCGCTGGTCCCCCGGCATCTTATAACAAGATAGCCCCCGTCAAAACTCACTCGCCTCTGCAGGCTCATGCGTCGCAGGCATCAGGCAGCTCTGTGTCTCCGGACATAGTCTGCCATTACTGCAAAAAGCCTGGCCATAAAAAGCCAGACTGTTATAAACTCAAACGGGACCAGGAAAACGCAAAGAAAGGGAAGGCTGGGCAACGTGGGAAAGCTGCCCAGAATACTATGACTGAAGCACCGGAAGCACTTCCGGGAAATAGGTTTGCTGCAGTCAATAGCATACCTGTACCAAAGAGCCGCCTATTTACAATAGTTAATGGCTCTGGCAAAATAGAGGAGGTACATGAAGTACCTCAGGTCTCCCTTTACATGATGAGTGTAAATCATTCTCAGATAGCATCAAGATGGATGATGGATAGTGGAGCATCAGCACATTTCACCCCGCACCTTGAAGACTATGACTCCTACACACCTCACGAAGGAGTAGAAGTGCTTCTAGGTGACAACTCTCTACTCAAGAGCGTTGGTACTGGTACGGTTACAATCCGAACCAACAGAGGCTATGACCTCAAAATATCAAATGTGCTACACCTCCCCAATACACACTCACGTATACTATCCACGCCTGCCCTAACACAAAAAGGCGCCATCATCAGTTTTGATTCAACATCTTTTGCTATAAGATTCAATGGAGAGACCATAGCGGAAGGACACAAGGCTTCAGGTCTATATTGGCTTGACGGACAACATATGAACTCAGTCCGAGCACCTGCATCAGCTAGCCTTGATGTCTGGCATCAGCGCATGGGACATATGTCCAAAGACGCACTTGAAAGATATGCTCAGGAGTCTGTAAAAGGACTCCATATAAATAACTCACCAGTAGATGATAAGTTGTGCCATGGCTGTGAAGCTGGCAAATCAACACGTCTACCCTTTCCACCTTCCTCAAAATGCGCACAAGAACCTCTTGAAGTCGTTCATAGTGACCTTGTAGGCCCCATGCAGAGCCTATCCATACAAGGAAACAAGTACTTCGCCACGTTCATAGACGACTTCTCCAAAGCAGCAGTAGTTGTCTTCATGAAATCAAAGGACCAGTTTAAGGAAGCCTTCCTACACTACAAGGCATGGGCTGAAAAACAACTAAACAAGCCCATTAAAACCTTACACTCGGACCGTGGTGGTGAATACGTCAATAATGACTTAAAGTGCATACTTTTGGAAGCTGGAATTGAGCATACTCTTACAATGCCTCATTCTCCACAACAGAATGGGAGAGCCGAGCGTTTTAACTGTACAGTTATGGAAAAAGGCACTAGCATGCTTCATCATGCAGGCCTTAGCCTTGGCTTTTGGGAACAAGCAGTTCAAACTGCAGTGCAAATCTACAATCGCACTCCCACTCGTTTTAATCAGTGGAAAACTCCGCTGGAGCTCTGGGACGGTACAGTCCCAGATGTCTCTTACTTTAGAGTATTCGGCTGCAAAGCCTACTATCATGTACCCGAACACAACCGGCGCAAACTAGACCCTAAAGCAAAGGAAGCCGTGTTTGTGGGCTATGAACCCCTATCAAAGGGTTACAAACTTTGGGATAGACATAGCCGGTGCTTCGTCTCTTCACGAGATGTTACATTTGACGAAAGCACCTTCCCATCCCTGAGTGACCTGGCTTGTCACTCCCAAATCCCTTCCCCTCCCGTGTCTGGTGAACTCGAAAGAGGCGCTGCCAGCGGTGAGATCTTCTTTGTAGTGCCTAGCCCGCCTACACCAGCTGTTGCCCCTGCGGCACCTACACCAGTCTTTGTACTCCCACCTATTCAGGTGCCTGCAGAACCTCAACAACAGCCTAGCACACCCCCCAACACCTCACCTGCTGCAGCAGACCAGACAATTTATCACACTCCCCCTTCCCAAGCTCCTCCCCCTACAAATACTGCACCCACCTGCACTCGCACTCGCTCCACAAGGTGTGCTGCAGTAGTTGCTCCTATACCGGCCCCTAACTTCAATAGGGAAGTATCTCCTCCCAGATCTACTCCCAGATCTCCAAGGAATACTCAGCCGGTTTCACCTGCTCGACCAAGGCGGAGCACTAGGGTACGATTCACGAATCCTCGCTATCTCCAAGATGATGATGAATTCGTGCAAGGAAGCAGTAGGCTGGGAATGATGGACCTACTTAATGCGGCAGAGGTACCTGGCTATAGGGAACCTCAGACCTTCAAGCAGGCCATGGAGTCTGACCAAGCTGTCGATTGGCTTGAAGCATGCCAGTATGAACTGGATGCTCTTGACAAGCTTGATGTCTGGAGACTAGAACCCCTTCCCGCTGGAAGGAAGGTGGTTAAATGCAAATGGGTGTTTAAAAAGAAAGCAGATGGACGCTTTCGTGCTAGGCTAGTGGCAAAAGGGTTCACCCAACTAGAGGGGGTGGACTTTGACGAAACATTCTCCCCAGTTGCCTGCTTCAAGTCTTTACGACTCCTTCTTGCGTTGGCTATGCTTGAAGACTGGCATATTCACCAGATGGATGTCAAATCGGCATTCCTTCATGGGGAACTGGAGGAAGAAATCTATATGGAGCAACCTGTCGGTTTCGTCACAGCTGGCTCCGAGCACCTTGTGTGCTGGTTACAGAAGGCCCTTTTATGGCCTGAAACAAGCTTCCCGCGCATGGAACGTGCAATTCCATGGGGTCCTTTGTGACCTAGGCTTCACGCGGACATACTCTGATGCAGGAGTATACGTGTTTCATCTTCAAGAGGGGGGTGATACACTATTTGTGATCTTATATGTAGATGACATCACTATACTCGGGAACTCCCTATCAAAGATCAATGATCTGAAAGTCTCTCTATCTAATCGATATGAGATGACCGACCTTGGAGAAATCCAATCATATCTCGGTGTCAACATCATCAGAGATCGTGCAAACTGCACCATGGAAATCAACCAAACAGATTACATCCGTGATGTGGTTGAGCGATTTGGAATGTTAGATTCCAACCCAGTATATACCCCTCTTCCCTCTGGCGCTGAGGCACACTTGATCAAATTTGAAGATCAGGCCTCTACTTCTGAAATTAAGAAGTATCAACAGATAATTGGGTCTCTGCTGTATGCGCAGATAGGAAGCAGACCTGATATATCCTTCACTGTTGCGCACCTTAGTCAATTCGCTTCCAACCCCTCACCTCAGCATTTACGCCTATCCAAGTATGTCCTAGCCTACCTAAACACAACAAAGGACTACAGGATACGCTATGCTGGAGGGACTGACACTGATGGAGCTGGCCTTCATGGCTACTGCGACTCTTCCTGGGGAGATCAGGAAGAAAAGCACTCCACCTCAGGCTACGTCTTCTTGCTTGCCAATGGAGCCATCTCATGGTGTACCAGAAAGCAAAAGACCATTGCCCAGTCTACCACAGAAGCAGAGTACATGAGCCTCGCTGAGGCCTCTAACCAAGCTCAGTGGTACACTACCTTCCTAGGGGAATTAGGGTATGAGGTTACCTCCCCTATCCCCCTACACTGTGACAACAAGGGTGCTGTAGACCTAGCAATAAACCCTGTCACTGGAAGGCGGTCCAAACATATCCTGATCAAACACCATGTAGTCAGGGAGTACGTCGAAAATAAGGTCATAGACCTGATTCGTACTCCTACAGGGGAAATGGTTGCAGATGGACTTACTAAGTCACTGCCCAAAGAACCCTTTGACAAAATGGTCACTGATCTAGGAATGGTGTAAGAAGGGTTACAAGAAACCTTGTACACAGTCAATGATCGTCGATCCTTGGTTTATCAACAAGGACGTCACATTGTTCTGTAACTCTGTACAAACACATCATGTTCTCTGATCCATGAGAGCTATGAAAAACCCTTCTTAGAACCCTGAAGGAGTTGGACCTGGTCCAACTCAGTACAGAATCTCACCCTTCAAAAAGTAGTCCTCTATCACAGGACTATCATGAAGTGGGTGTAGAAACTGCTTCGGATTGAACATTATCTGCACAAAGATTCCAACCTCAATCCCAAACTTCTGTACGATTCTGGGTTCTATACAAACACCTATACATAACATGGACTGCCTCTATCATGGAGGGATGTTGAGATGTGACTGAATCAAGTCACATGTCTCGTGGGATATGATTGAGTCATCCCATATACTAAATACGGTATCTGTCCCTTAAGGACTAATTTGGACTTGGCCGGACTCTTACGGACCGCTTTTGTTTATCTTTATTGTCATAGTCATATATGGCTCCTATTGTTCTCTATTGTTAAGATACCGGTATTGTCTGCTTTAGGCAGCTATTGTTCTCTGCCCTCCAATGGCATTTCTCCCTCTGGCGCACAGACCACCTGTATTGTGTTTGGATCACCTGTGCGCACAGACCATTCTTAGCTAAGCGTCCTGTATATAAGGACTGCTGTTTTCGTCTCTACACTTCAGAGTTCCTTCTACCTCTGAAGTGTAAGTTCCCTCTTTACTCTCCACTACCTTTTACTCATAGACGTTCTATAGAACTTGTCTGTCTAGGTGTGTAGTAGTACTAATAGAGTTCCTTCTACCTCTGAAGTAACTTGTCTGTCTAGCTCTTCGCTATTAACCCTTGCTCGTTAGTTCTGCGCTTCAACAACTCGCACCAGTCCCTGGTGGCAATGGCTGCCTGGGAGGAAACCCCCTGCCTGAGTTTGACGGGAATTGGGAGAAAAGCAAGGCATTCTTACGTGCCTTCAAACTATACTGTGGGATGAATCCAACGGTGGACCTGCTGGCAGTACCAGGACAACGGGCCATGGCCTTCCTCTCCTACATCCGAGGGCCACTCATCGACGACTGGGTCGACAAGCAGATGAGATGGCTTGACGACCAGATAGCGGCAGGAGTCCTACGAACCCAAAACAACCTCTGGAACAAGGTAGAAACCCGGTTTTTGCAGGCATATACCGACACTGCAGAACAGATGAAGGCCCGCAAAGCCTTACAGACGCTAGCGATGAAAGGAGAAGACATCGACTCCTACATCGCCCAGTTCGAGAACCTAACCACGAAGGCCGGATATGGCCCAGATGAAGCTACAACACTGGAGTTGTTCCAGGATGGACTCCCGAACCAGTTAGTGATTCATGCCATCCACTTCCAGCATCCAGTCATGTGGGAAGACTGGAAGTGGCTGCCCGATTACAACAGGCTGAGTACCTGGTCTTAAAGGACCGACTTGGCAAGAACCAAACCCCGCGTCAGAAGAAGGGAGGGCATAACCGCGAACAGTGGGTACAAGCCCTCAACAAGAATCGCGACCCAAACTGTTACAATTTTCGTCTTACTATACGACGTGTTCTGTCTGCCTCTTTGCCCCGCCTCGTGTTCGCACGTACTTTTACCCATGACCCGTTCCGATTCATTCTCCGACTCTTATCTCGCACCAACCCCATGACCGTAGGGAAGCCAGACTTATGACTCCTAGGACCCGCTGACGTCATTGGAACCCCGCGTGCCCCCGTGGGATTCCCTTGTACTTCTTATGAACTTCCCCTTCACACTTCCTCATTAGCTCGCTGAGGCCAGTACCTCAGGATCGTGCCATGTGTTTGTACCTTACAAACACCCTGTACTAGTATATAAGTCACGCCCTACCTAGCTTGTATGGTAGACTTGACTTCTTGTGTAATACCACAATTGTCTTTGCCTCACGAACGACTTTGACTCGCCGTTGCGCTTGAGTCCCCCTTTTGCTCGCCTTTTCGCTTGAGTCTCGACTTCCTGCTACTATCCTTGTGTCCCTGGGAGACCAAGTGGTACTTGTTCACCATCGAACTGAACCCTAACCGGTTCACGCCTTGCCGATCCCGTTGACTTGCTGAAGTACACGTCGTACTTAACGCCCCTGTGGTGGCATTACACAAACACCATGAATGTTGGACGCGCCCGAGCCTCCGTGGCTCTCACCGACGTGGACCGAATCCAACTTCAGAAGGAGGGGCGTTGTTTTAGATGCCGTGCTGCGGGGCACATCTCGTGTAACTGCCCACAAAAGGGCACTCGAATTGCTACTTCCTCCATGACCACCCAACCAGCTTCCATCCCCACTCCCCCGACCGTACCAGCTCCCGCCATCACTACTGTCGCCATACGATCTAACCACGTACTTTCAGTGGAAGAACAGGCTGAAGCACAGATCGCTGCAATGAGAGCACAACCCCCAGAAGTACGAGATCTTATGGTGGAAAAGCTATTCGCGAAAGAGGATTTTCTCGACGCTTGAACCCGGCGGCCTGGGCTAGAGCACTCAATATAAACGTGTACCATAGCAGATATCGATCTATGCGAATCCCAGTACTCTTTAAATCTGCACACGCAACGGCCAAACGACAAGTGCTCCTAGATTCGGGAGCAACAGACAATTTCATCTGCGCCTCACTCCTGAGACGGCTGCAGATCGGAACACATGATGTCACACAACCAATACGCATTTGGAATGTGGACGGGACTCACAACCAAGACGGAGCGATTACCCAATACACTGACTTGAACGTCCGCACAGGGAACGATACTAAGACACTCCGCTTCCTAGTAACGAACCTGGGAAGGGACGAAGTTATACTGGGCTATCCATGGTTCTCAGTGTTCGAATCACTTGTGAAGTGGGGAGAAGCAACGCTGGACAAAGACTTTCAACCAGTAGTCGTATCCAGCCTCCAGTCGTCAGACGAAGCCACTCCCGTAGAAGCATCCATACGGGCATTGGAGACATATCAACTTGATGAGGAAGCATGGGAACAAATCGCAGACGACGAGCAAGAGCCCTGTGTGGCATTGCTGCGGAAGACTACAACGGCGTCGGAACTGGCGCAACAAGAAGCAGCCAAGCGAGAGGCGCGCACCTTCGAAGAGATGGTCCCACCAGAATACCGGCGATATCGTAAGGTGTTCAGCGAGGAAGCGTCGCATCGCTTCCTGCCAAAACAACCATGGGACCACGCCATCGACCTAACACCTAACGTGCCCGCATCAATGGACTGTAAAGTATATCCACTGACGCAAGAGGAGGACAAAGCCCTAGACGTGTTTCTTGCCGAACAATTGGAAAGAGGGTACATCCGACCATCGAAGTCCCCATACGTATCACCATTCTTCTTCATAAAGAAGAAAGATGGGAAGCTCAGACCCGTACAAGATTACAGACGACTGAATGAAGTCGCCGTCCGTAACCACTACCTCCTGCCTCTCATCCCAGAGCTCATCAACAAGATCTGAGACGCGTGACTCTTCACGAAACTAGACATCCGTTGGGGGTATAACAATGTCCGTGTAGACGAAGGAGACGAGTGGAAGGTGGCCTTCAAAACGAACAAAGGAGCCTTCAAACCACTCGTGATGTCCTTTGGTCTCACGAATTCCCCCGCAACATTTCAAGCGATGATGGACTTCACGTTCCGAGGGCCAGTACTGACAAATGAAGTAATTGTATACATGGATGACATCCTCATCGCCACCATCGACGATCTCCAACGTCACCGAGAAAGAGTCCACCAGGTCCTGACTATCTGCGAAGAAAACGACCTATACATCAAACCGGAGAAGTGCGAATTCGAAGTACGCGAAATGGAGTATCTCGGACTTATTGTGGGGCACGGGAAGCTGCGAATGGACCCCGTAAAAGTACGAGGGATTTGCAAATGGCAACCCCTGAAGAACCTTGAAGAAGTACGCGCCTTTATCGGCTTTTGCAATTTTTACTGCCGATTCATCAAAGGATTCTCGACGCTCGCACGCCCCCTCCACGACCTTACGAAGAAGGATACCCCGTGGCACTGGGGGGCAGAACAACAACATGTGTTCGAACGCATCAAAGACCAGATATGTCAGGAACCAGTCCTTCTCTCCCCTGACCTAACAAAGCCATTCGAGATGGAGGTGGATGCGTCCAATGTCGCCATTGGCGCCGTCCTCAACCAACTAGGAAGCGATCAAAAACTCCACCCGGTAGCGTTCCATTCAGAGTCACTATCCCAAGCTGAACGGAACTACGACATCTACGACCGAGAGCTACTTGCAGTGGTCAAGGCCTTGTGTGCTTGGCGCACATACCTTATCGGTTCCCCCCATAAAATCATTATACACACCGATCACGCTAACCTTCAATACTGGAAGGAACCGCGGAAAATCAGTCGACGAGTGGCGCGCGAATTCCTGGAATTATCAGAATACGACTTCGTATTGAAGCACGTATCTGGAATCAGGAATGGCCACGCGGACGCCCTGTCTCGATGAGCCGACTATGCACCAGGCGATGGAGATAACAACGATGTCATCGTCCTCCCAGCGGACCGCTTCATCTGAGCCACAGAAATGTCAATGCACGACATGGACATTTGGACCCAGATAGCGCAAAACCTCAACGAATCACAAGTACTGCGCTGGGTTGAGCCGCACAGCCTGAAGAAACATGGAGGGCTATGGTGGAAAGGCGAAGCCCTTGTCATTATCGGGGACAACAATCTTAAGCGGGGGGTAATCACCTTTTTCCACGACACACCCGCAATGGGACACCCCAGGATCACAAACACTTACAAACTTTTACGACGAGACTACTGGTGGCCCAACATGCGCAAAGACGTCGAGGAATATGTCAAGTATTGCGCTACATGCCAAGCCAACAAAATCAACCCCCACCAACAAAAACCACACCTCTTCCCCATCACGACCGACCCAGACGCAGAACCTTTCAAGGTTGTGGCTATGGATTTTATCATGAAGCTACCACCGTCACAAGGATACGACTTGATACTCACCATTACCGACCACGACTGCTCCAAAGCAGCCATCTTCATCCCGTGTAACGAAACGATCACAGTGGAAGGCATAGCCCGGCTATACCTTCGCCACGTCTACCCCCACTACGGCATACCCCGAAAGCTGATCACCGATCGGGACCCTAGATTCACATCCGCATTTATGACGCAACTCTGCCAAGTTCTCAGAATTAGGCAAAACATCTCATCGGCGTATCATCCCCAAACAAATGGGCAGTCGGAATGTACCAACCAGTGGCTGGAACAATACTTACGCCACTGGAGTAACGTGCAACAGGATAACTGGGCAGAGGCCCTCCCCGTAGCACAGTTCGCACACAATGCATGGCCCAATGCAACGACAAAACACTCCCCCTTCTCACTTATCATGGGATGGGAACCACGCACCAATTGGGTTTCGAAACCCACGACTTCCCCATCAGTTGACCAGCGATTGGAAGACATGGGCAACTTCCAACAACACACACAAGATTGTATCAAACACGCCCAAGAACTTATGGCAAAGCGAGGGCGCACTCGCTTCATCCCCTATCAGGAAGGGGCACAAGTGTGGTTAGAGGGCACGAACCTTAAAACATTCTACCCCATGTCCAAATTAGCCCCCAAGCGCCACGGGCCGTTCTATATCAAGAAGGCCCTCTCCGCGGTGTCTTACGAGTTGGAACTCCTGGAGTCATGGAAGATCCACCCCGTGTTCCACGCCAACCTCCTTACTCCATATAAGGAAACGGAACTACACGGGACAAACTTCACGTGACCCCCACCTGACCTTATCGACGGAGAAGAAGAGTTCGAAGTGGAGCAAATCCTTGGGTCAAGACTCCAGGGCTGAGGGCGTAAGCTTCAATTCCTAGTCCAGTGGAAGGGATTCCCCGTGAGCGACAGCTCGTGGGAACCTCTCGAGAATGTTTGACACGCACCTGACCTCATTGCCGACTTCTACCGGCATAATCCGACCGCTGAAGGGGCTGGACGAAAGATATAAAGACATGCTCCACGAATCCAAAATAACGCATCTCCCTCCTTCCTCTCCTCTCGCTCTCTACACCATGACTTCCACTCCCATTGTCTCCACCGTGCCTGCACACCCTCCGTCGAAACTTATACTCGACCAACTGACCGTACCCTCACAGGACCAGGGTGTCCCCTCGCAACCAGAGGGTTGCACACCGTACTCTGTGATTCCTAGCCCAGAACCTCCCGTCTTGTCGCTAATTGCCCCCACACTCGACCATCTTGCTCGAGAAGCCACTGTGGCTCTACTCACTCTCACTGCACCGCCTATCGACACCCCCATTACTGTACACGTTCCCAACGTCCCTACACCCCCCGACTTACACTCACTCACACCTCCTCCCCCGCTTGAACCTCACCCCCAATTCCCCCCGGGAATCGATCACGTCCCCACACCAACGTCCCAACCTCGCCGCGTAGAGCCAGACCCTGCACTGGCGCTACTTGACAACAAAGAAGGGAGCATGACCACAGATGACCCTGGCCCTCCCTTTCTTCGTAACCACCCCGACTTATTGCACCTGTACTTCCCGATGAAGATTGGGGAGGCCGGGTACCCAAAGAAGATAGCCCGGTTTATTTACTACCGAAAGAGTTACCAAGAGGTTGTTGGGACTATGGGGCGGGGACACCCCTGTTACGTCCAACCAGTCTACCTGAAGGACGTGTACACTGGGCAGCTCGCGCAGCACATTACCGAGCAGCAACTCTCCATGTTCCACCCCCACGACCCCCGCGCCATCTGCCTCAACGAAGTTCTGACTGAACTTCAGGACGTCCGCCTCCACGCAGATGTATCTCGCCTGCGAGAGTGCCTCTTGCGGCGGGACGCAGTGGCAGTGTGGCAGTCCGAACTTCGCAGGATGGAGACAGACCTCGTGCGCAATCGGTTCCATGTAGATATGGACCTCGCGAGCGTGCGGAAGAGGTTGCAGTACGCGCGGGCAGTGCCTCTTATATCAGAAAAGTACGATGAACTCCAAGCTAAGTTCATACGCCCCCGATCCACTCCCAACTCCATCCCCATTCCACCACGCGCCGGGGGGCCTTGCGAGATGCCACGCCTCCAGGGCGAGGGTAGCAAGCGCCCCCGCAAGTGCTTTCAGTGCAAGGCAACGGACCACTTGATCGCGCAGTGCCCTCAACGGAGGGCCAAGCAGCCGTGTCAGTGGTGTGGGAGCCGCACTCATCAATACGATGTGTGCCTCATTCGCCGGATCTCCCCTATGTCACCAGCTTACGTGGACCCAGACGACCGCCCTCGGTGGTGCAGTAAGTGTTTGCAGTACAATGCGAAGCACGAGGAGATCCACTGCCCTCAGTATGAGCAGTGTCGGGAATGTGGTGAGTGTGGTCGCCATCTCTTTTTGCGTTGTCATACCTGCCCACGCCCCCCTTCACCGATCCCTGACACCGTACCAGTCGAGGATGACTGGTACTACACCAGTGACTAGTCGAAGTCGTGGCGACTTCGAGTCTGACAGGGGGGTAATGTTACGATTTTCGCCTTACTGTACGATATGCTCTGTCTGCTCATTGGCCATGACCTCGTGTTCGCATGTACTTTTACCCATGATCCGCTTCGGTTCGTTCTCCGACCCTTATCTCGCACCAACCCCATGACCGTAGGGAAGCCGGACTCGCTGCTTCTGGAGCCCGCTGACGTCGTTTGCGCCCCGTGTACCCCCGCGGGATTCCCTTGTACTCTTTATGGACTTCCCCTTCACACTACCTTGTTAGCTTGCTAGGGCCAGTACCCTAGGATCGCGCCATGTGTTTGTACTCTACAAGCACCCTGTACTAGTATATAAGTCACGCCCTACCTAGCTTGTATGGTAGACTTGACTTCTTGTGTAATACCACAATCGTCTTTGCCTCACGAATGTCTTTCATCTGTAAAAGTGGGACCTGTCAAAAGCTGTCGGCGACTGGTCCCGACTGGTCTCTGACAGCTTTTGACAGGTCCCACTTTTACAGATGCTTGACTCGCCATTGTGCTTGAGTCTCTCCTTTGCTCGCCTTTTCACTTGAGCCTTGACTTTCTGCTATTATCCTTGTGTCCCTGGGAGACCAAGTGATACTTGTTCACCACCGAACTGAACCCTAACCGGTTCGCGCCTTACTGATCCCGTTGACTTGTTGAAGTACATGTCGTACTTAACGCCCCTGTGGTGGCGTTACACAAGACCTTCAATAAGGCTTTGGACGTCACCCAGACCTTAGAAACCCCTGGAACTGTACAGACGGTGAAGACGCTTGAGCAGCGTCTCGGAAAAATGGTCACGGATTCCCCGTGGACCAAGAACCCGAATACCTTTGCAGAAGATTGGAAAATGTCAGATGAGGATGAGGACCTCCCTACAGGCTGCAGTGCGCCCATTAATTCGCCTCCAGACACTCCTAAACTAACCTTGACCCCTTTAGTCTCGCCTTCTGAGCAAGAGGCACGTAAAGACAAGGGCAAGGAGCCCATTCACACAGTTGAGCCTATCGAAGAATGCCCAGATAGTCCTACTGTGGTTGAAATAACCAAAATGTGGGAAGGCTTTCATAAGAAGGCGGCAGTACGTGCCCCCTCTCTGGATATTTCTCTGGATTGGGGAAGCAAAGCAAATGACGACGATGACCGTGACGTCTACAACGACCTCGCTGATGCAGTAGGACAAGATGACTTCAACCCCTACGAGGATGGGTTAGTAACCTTCCCTCCTCTAATAAGCAAATCTGACCACTCTACAGTGCTACTGGATATGATGCCAACTGGCGCTTCTAAAAATAGTAGTTACAGTGCACTTGTAAATAAAGTTGTGAATAGCGCTAATATATGTGCTCATGGTCTTGATTTCGCTTTATGCTCGAAATGTAAGGGAAAGAAAAGTCAAACAGAGCAAGAACCCATTTGGTTACTTGACTCTGGTGCATCGGCACACTTTACAAACAATAAACTGGACTTTATCAGTTATACCCCCCTTTCACAAAAGCCTATGGTAAAGACAGCAGCCCATGCTCTTTATATACAAGGCAAAGGCTCAGTCTTACTGAAGCATTCTGTGGAACATAATGGCACTAAAACAGAGCGTATTTCACGCATATATCCTGTCTTTCATATACCACAGATGACAACTAAGCTATTGTCCATGGGGGAGTTTCTTCAACAGGGATTGTGCGTTCATGGGGATTCGCAGCATATATCTCTATTCTATAAGGGCAGTACGACGCCCATACTACAAACAAAACCCCTAGCAGATGGTCAGACACTTTACTGGCTTGATGCCAAAGTCACGCAAGTAAAGAATGTACATGCAGCCCATAGTACAATCTATACTGCTGACTACGACATTTGGCATAGACCTTTAGGACACCCTTCGAAGGAAGTACTACGTCATGCCAAGGATCACACTAAGGGATTCCCTAAGGACCTTAAATATCCTTCTGAGACACCCATATGTCCTGGTTGCGCTCAAGGGAAAATGCCTGCTTCAACGCATAAACCCTCTGAGACGCGTGCTAAGAAGCCTTTTGAAAAGATTCATTCCGATCTTAAGAGCTTCCCAGTTGACTTGTACCACAAATATAAATACTTCATTAGTTTCTTTGATGACTTTTCCTCCTATGCATGGGTCATGCTATTACGCACCAAAGCACAGGCCATCAATGCATTAAGGCAGTTTGTTGCCATGGTCAAAAATCAGCATAACGCCACCATTAAACAGTGGATGTCTGACGCTGGAGGAGAATACAAGTCTGACGAGTTTACTAAGGTACTGAAAGATATGGGCATTACTGTCCTACAAAGTGCACTGCATACTCCCCAACAAAATGGTCGCGCTGAACGCTTTATGCGTACTTGTATGGATAAGGCTCAGGCTATGCGCCTTGAAGCCTGTCTCCCTCAATCCTGGTGGGAATTTGCGGTCCTACATGCAGTACATTGCTATAATAGGACTCCAATAAGTCGCCTTAATTGGCAGACACCCTATATGAGCTTGCATGGTGAAGCACCTAGTCTTTCACACTTACGGGTGTTTGGATGTGGCGCATATGTGCACATACCAGAAGATCGCAGATCGAATAAACTTGACCCCAAAAGCAAACAAATGATCTATATTGGTCATACTGAGGGCATAAAAGCATATAGATTCATGCGGATCAAAAACAACACAGTGTTCACCAGCACTACTGCATTATTTGATAAGACCGTATACCCTAAGTGCGAGACACAAAGGGTGCGGGGTACAACCCGCATAAATGAGCCAGTAAAGAATCAACCTCCTATGGAGGATGAACCATCACCTACACAGCCCATTCCAAGTGGTTTTGACAATGATATGCCTACTCATCGTCCCCCTAAACAGAGGCAAAACAGGGAGGATGCGCCAGACCGCGACGGCGGATCTGTGGAACCAGAGGAACCAGAAGCGCAACAGCCTCCACCTCCTGCACCAGAACCAGCACTACCACGACGGTCTGCACGCTTGAGGAAAGTACCTACTCGTCCTGGCAACGTCTATGGGGAAGACAGGCACCCCACAAACATTACTAAAGACGTTGAACAGAGTAGCAAGTGGAAAGAAATGGTTGGAAGACAGCCTGATCACTCCAGAGCTGATAGTACGCCAGGGCAAAGGCAGATTCCAGGAGGATTTCCTGAGACAAACCCTGACCCTCCACCTGCTGAGAGTGAAGCTCTGCCAGAACCCTCAGAGGATGAAGTAGATGATTTATTGTCACACCTTGCTCAGGAAGGGGGAGTAAAATTCCTAGATCATCTGCTTGCCAAGGCAGTTCCATCTAATGATCTGGAACCACTGGACACTTCTAATATATGGGAGTGGACCTATAAAGATATAATGCACATGCCTGCAGCACAACAAAAGGAATGGAAGACTGCTTGTCACGAGGAACTAGAGGCACTTCGCAGACGTAATGTCTTTGAGCTTGTGGAACCCCCTAAAGGGAGGAAAATAATAAAAAATAGATGGGTCTTTGATCAAAAGACTGATGGTCGCAAGAAAGCCTGGCTTGTTGCCAAAGGCTTTTCTCAGGTTGAAGGCGTTGACTATGATGAAATATTCTCACCAGTAGTGCGCTTTGAGACTGTCTGGATGATGCTCACGCTTGCAGCGCTAGAGGATTGGCACATCACTGGACTAGATGTTAAAACTGCCTTCCTATATGGAGAGCTCAATGAAGAGCTATACATGGAACAACCTGAGGGCTTCAAAGCCAAAGGGCATGAAAATAAAGTACTGCGACTAAAACGTGCCATTTATGGACTTAAACAAGCTGCTCTAGCATGGTGGAAAGCGCTGGATAAGTCCATGGCTGCGATGGGCTGTAAAAGGCTACTATCTGACTCAGGACTCTTTACCCATAAAGGTAAGAGTGGCGCCCTTGTAGTGATCATTGTCTATGTTGATGATGTGATCTTTATGGGATCGGACAAAGCCCTTTTAAATGAACTTAAGAATAGGTTCATGAAGGCTTGGGAATGTCGTGACTTAGGTGATGCAAAGGAATTCTTGCGTATGTGCATTCAGTGGAAACATGGAAAGATCTTTTTAGATCAAACCACTTACTTAGAAAAGGTGCTGCAACGCTTTGGACTCATAGATGCGAAAGCAACTGCAACTCCACTTCCTGAAGGGTACCAACCTATACCTAATAATTCACCAGTCAACCCAAGCGTCAGGAGCAAATACCAGCAAGTTATAGGTTCACTCCTATACATAATGCTTGGGACTCGCCCTGACATCGCCTATGCAGTCGTTAAACTATCACAATTCGCTGCAAACCCCTCAGAGGACCATTTGAACAGAGCACTCTATATCTGTCGCTATTTGCTTGGGACTTCTTCATTGTTACGATTTTCGCCCTACTATACGACGCATTCTGTTTACCTTCTCATCTCGCCTCGTGTTTGCGTGTACTTTTATCCATGATCCATTCCGACTCACTCTTCGACTCTTATCTTGCACCAACCCCATGACCATAGAGAAGCCAGACCTATGACTTCTAGGACCTGCTGACGTCATTTGAGCCCCGCGTGCCCCCATGGGATTCCCTTGTACTTCTTATGGACTTTCCCTTCATGCTTCCTTATTAGCTCGCTGAGGCCAGTACCTCAGGATCGCGCCATGTGTTTGTACTTTATAAACACCCTGTACTAGTATATAAGTCACGCCCTACCTAGCTTGTACGGTAGACTTGACTTCTTGTGTAATACCACATTGTCTTGGCCTCACGAACCGACCTTGACTCGCCTTTGCGCTTGAGTCCTCGCTTTCGCTTGCCTCTTCGCTTGAGCCTTGATTCCTGTTATTATCCTTGTGTCCCTGGGAGACCAAGTGATACTTGTTCACCACCGAACTGAGTCCTAACCGACTCGCGCTCATCCGATCCCGTTGACTTGCTGAAGTACACGTCGTACTTAACACCCCTGTGGTGGCGTTACATTAAGTCAAGTCTCCCACAGTGGCGACATCTAGTTGCAGCCGAACCAAGTTTAGGCCTGAGTACATTGACCACCTCAGTTCCAATGAACTATCAGATAGAGTTAAAGGAACCGCAGTCTGGGCAGAACACAACGGAGTCGAAGGGTACTTTGTCTTTGACCCCTCGACACGATCATACCAACAAATCCATTACCTTGACGACAGACATCTTTGGGCCTTTATTGAATATTGCCCAACTGAGGGAGCGTGGTACACTACAGGACCAGTATCCCTCACCTTGAACACCAGACCTCTAGGATCCTCCAATCCTTCAGGCATTAACATTGATCCTTCCGACACCCCATCCCCAAGTATATCCGTACCAATGACCAACCTCCCGTCTTCAGCATTTCTGTCTTACGCAATGGCCCAACAAGGACAAGCATCTGCAAGCACCACCCTCACAAGTGGAGGAGGAGTACCTAGCGGAAGTGGAGCACCTGCCGGAGGGACCCCTGCCAGCAGTGGCAGTGGCGGTGGCAGTGGCGGTGGCAGTGGCGGTGGACCGGCACCGGCCAGAGGACCTGCACCAGCCCCTGGCAGCAATGGTCGCCTAGGAGGAAACCCCCTGCCAGAATTCGACGGAAACTGAGAAAAGAGCAAGGCCTTCTTACACGCCTTCAAATTGTATTGCGGAATGAACCCAACAGTAGATCTGCTTGCGATACCTGGACAACGGGCTATGGCCTTCCTCTCTTATATCCGAGGGCTACTTGTCGATGATTGGGTCGACGAGCAGATGAGGTGGCTCGACGATCAAGTAGCAGCAGGAGTCCTGCGAACCCAAAATAACCTCTGGAACAAGGTGGAAACTCGATTTCTGCAGGCCTACACCAACACTGTGGAACAAACGAAGGCCCGCAAAGCCTTGCAAACCCTGATGATGAAGGGAGAAGATATCGACTCTTATATCGCCCAGTTTGACAACTTGACGACAAAGCCGGGTATGGTCCGGACGAAGCCACAACATTGGAATTATTCCAAGATGGACTTCCAAACCAGTTAGTGATTAATGCCATTCACTTCCAACACCCCGTTATGTGGGAGGATTGGAAGCGAGCTGCTCGATTACAGCAGGCTGAATACCTGGTTCTGAAGGACCGACTCGGCAAGAACCGAACCCCGTGCCAAAAGAAAGGAGGGCATAACCGTGACCAGTGGGTACAGGCCCTCAACAAGAACCACGACCCGAACGCCATGGATGTTGGACGTGCCCGAGCCTCCATGGCTCTCACCGACGCTGACCGCATCCAACTCCAAAAGGAGGGGCGCTGTTTTAGATGCCATGCTATGGGGCACATCTCACGTAACTGCCCACAAAAGGGCGCTCGAATTGCTACTTCCTCCACGACCACCCAATCAGCTCCCCTCTCTGCTCCCCTGACCATACCAACTCCCGCTGTCACTACAGTCGCCATACAATCTAATCGCGTACTTTTGACGGAAGAACAGGCTGAAGCACAAATCGCTGCGATGAAAGCGCAGTCCCAAGAAGTGCGAGACCTCATGGTGGAGAAGCTATTTGTGAAGGAGGATTTTCTTGACACTCGACACTTGAACCCGACGGCCTGGGCTAGAGCACTCAATGTAAACATGTACCATAGCAGATATCGATCTATGCGAGTTCCAGTACTCTTTAAATCTGCACACGCAATGGCCAAACGACAAGTACTCCTGGACTCAGGAGCAACAGACAATTTTATCTGCGCCTCACTACTGAAGCGGCTGCAGATCGGAACACATGATGTCACACAACCGATACGCATCTGGAATGTGGATGGGACTCACAACCAAGATGGGGCCATTACCCAATACACCAACTTGAACGTCCGAACTGGGAACGACACCAAAACACTTCGCTTCCTAGTAACAAACTTAGGAAGGGATGAAGTTATACTGGGCTATCCATGGTTCTTGGCATTCGAGCCACTCGTAAAGTGGGGGGAAGTGACGTTGGACGAAGAGTGTCGACCAGTGGTCATATCCAGCCTCCAGTCGTCGGACGAAGCCACACCGGTAGAAGCATCTATATGGGTGTTGGAGACGTATCAACTCGACGAGGAGGTGTGGGAGCAGATTGCGGACGATGAGCTGAGCAAGAGCCATGTGTGGCATTACTGTGAAAAACCACGACAGCGTCCAAACTAGCGCAACAAGAAGCTGCCAAGCGGGGAGCACGAACCTTCGAAGAAATGGTTCCACCAGAATGCCGGCGGTACTGTAAGGTATTCGACGAGGAAGCCTTGCACTGCTTCCTGCCGAAACGACCATGGGACCATGCCATCGACCTGACACCCAACGCACCCACAACAATGGACTGCAAGGTGTACCCGCTAACACAAGAAGAGGATAAGGCTCTTGATACATTCCTCGCAGAACAACTGGAACGGGGATACATTTGACAGTCGAAGTCCCCATACGTCTCACCCTTCTTCTTTATAAAGAAGAAAGACGGCAAGCTCAGACCCGTACAAGACTACCGACAGTTGAACGAGGTCACGGTTCGGAACCATTACCCACTACCCCTCATCCCCAAACTCATTGATAAAATCCGCGACGCGCAACTCTTCACAAAACTGGATATCCGCTGAGGGTATAACAACATCCACATAGACGAAGGACACAAGTGGAAGGCTGCCTTTAAAACAAATAAGGGGACCTTCGAACCACTCGTAATGTACTTCGGCCTCACGAACTCCCCAGCAACCTTCCAAGCGATGATGGACTTCACGTTTCAAGGACCAATACTAACGAACAAGGTGATCGTATACATGGACGTTATCCTCATTGCAACCATCGACAACCTTGAATGACATTGAGAAAGAGTCCACCAGGTTCTGACCATCTGCGCAGAAAATGACCTCTACATCAAACCGGAGAAGTGCGAGTTTGAGGTGCGTGAAACAGAGTACCTTGGGCTTATCATTGGACATGGGAAGCTGCGGATGGACCCTGTAAAAGTACGAGGAATCCGCAAATAGCAACCCCCAAGAAACCTCAAGGAAGTACGTGCCTTTATCAGTTTCTGCAACTTCTACCATTGATTCATCAAAGGGTTCTTGTCCCTCGCACGCCCCCTCCACGATCTCACAAAAAAGGACACCCCGTGGCACTGGGGAGCAGAGCAACAGAAGGCGTTCGAACATGTCAAAGACCAAATATGTTGGGAACCAGTTCTCCTCTCCCCCAACCTGACAAAACCATTTGAGCTAGAAGTGGACGCATCCAACGTCGCCATTGGTGCGGTGCTCAATCAGCTTGGAGAGGACCAAAAACTCCACCCAGTAGTGTTCCACTCAGAATCATTGTCCCACGCTGAGCGGAACTATGACATCTATGACAGAGAGCTACTTGCAGTAGTCAAAGCTCTTCGCGCCTGGCACACGTACCTCATTGGCTCACCCCATAAGATCATCATACACACCGACCACACCAACCTTTAATATTGGAAGGAACCGCGAAAAATCAGCCGACAAGTAGCATGTGAGTTTCTAGAGTTGTCAGAATACAACTTCATATTGAAACATGTGCCCGGCGTCAAAAACAGTCACGCAGATGCCCTACCCCAGCAAGCAGACTATGCGCCAGGCAATGAAGACAACAACAACGTCACAGTTCTCCCTGCAGACCACTTCATCTGGACTACCAAGATGTCAATGCACAACATGGACATCTGGACCCAGATTGCGCAAAACCTTGACGAAGCACAAGTACTACGATGGATTGAACCGCACAGCCTGAAAAAGCATGAGGGGTTATGGTGGAAAGGAGACGCCCTTGTCATTGTCGGGGACAACGATCTTAAGCGGGGGGTAATCACCTTTTTCCATGACACACCAGCCATGGGACACCCCGGAATCACAAACACCTATGAGCTCTTACGACGAGACTACTGGTGGCCCAATATGCACAAAGACGTCGAAGAGTACATCAAGGGTTGCGCCACATGCCAAGCCAACAAAATCAACCCCCACCAACAAAAACCACACCTCTTCCCTATCACAACTGACCCGGAAGCAGAACCGTTCAAAGTCGTGGCTATGGACTTCATTATGAAACTACCGTTATCGCAGGGATATGACTCAATCCTCACCATTACTGACCACGACTGCTCCAAGGCAGCCATCTTCATCCCGTGCAACGAAACAATCACCGCGGAGGGCGTAGCCAGGCTATACCTCCGCCACGTCTACCCCCACATCTGCAAAAGTGGACCCTGTCAAAGCTGTCAGGGACCGGTTGCCGACTGTCACCGACTGGTCCCTGACAGCTTTGACAGGGTCCACCCTTGCAGATGCATTACGGCATACCCTGAAAACTGATCACCAATCGAGACCCTCAATTTACGTTGGCATTTATGACACAACTCTGCCGAGTTCTCGGAATTAGGCAGAATATTTCAACAGCGTATCACCCCCAAACAGATGGACAGTCAGAACGAACCAACCAATGGCTGGAACAATACTTACGACATTGGAGCAATGTGCAACAGGACAACTGGGCAGAGGCCCTCCCTGTAGCACAGTTCGCACATAACGCATGGCCCAATGCAACGATGAAACACTCCCCCTTCTCACTCATCATGGGATGGGAGCCACGCACCACTTGGATCCCGAAACCAATGACCTCCCCATCCGCCAACCGACGCTTGGAAGACATGGGCAACTTCTGACAGCACGCGCAGGATTGTATCAAGCACGCCCAAGAACTCATGACGAAGCGAGGGCGCACTCGCTTCATCCCTTATCAAGAAGGGGCACAAGTATGGCTAGAGGGGACGAACCTTAAAACATTCTACCCCACAGCCAAGCTAGCCCCTAAACGTCACGGACCTTTCCACATCAAGAAGGCCCTCTCTGCGGTATCTTATGAATTAGAACTCCCGAAGTCATGGAAGATCCACCCCATGTTCCACACCAACCTCCTCACCCCATATAAGGAGACGGAACTGCACGGGACAAACTTCACGCAACCTCCTCCTGACCTTATCGACAGAGAAGAGGAATTTGAAGTGGAGCAAATCCTCGGGTCAAGGTTCTATGGCCAAGGGCGCAAGCTCCAATTCCTGGTCCAATGGAAAGGATTTCCCGTGAGCGACAGCTCGTGGGAACCACTCGAAAATGTCCGACACGCACCTGATCTCATCGCCGACTTCTTCTGGCATAATACAACCGCCAAAGGGGCTGGGCGAAAGATATAAAAAGACACCCTATGAACCCGAATCGCACATCCCCCCTTCCTCCCTTGTACACCATAACATCCACTCCCATTGTCTCTAAAATCCCCTTGCGCCCACTGGCACAACTCATACTTGAACAACTAACCGTGCCATCCCAGGACCAGGGTGTCCCCTCACAGCCAGAGGGTTGTACGCCGTACTCTGTAGTCCCTAGCCCAGACCCCCCTATCTTGTCGTTAATTGCTCCTACACTTGATCGCCTCGCGCAGGAAGAGGCGGCCACCTCACTACTCACCCTCACCACCCCACCTGTTGACACTCCCATCACAGTACACGTCCCCATCGTCCCTACCCCTCCTGAACCACAACAACACACCCCACCGCCACCTCTCGAGCATGTACCACTTCCCCCATTCCCACCTGGCATCGGCCACATAACCACATCTGTCACACAACCCCGCCTTGTTGAACCCGATCCCACCTATGCATTCCTTGATGACAAGGAGGTGGGGGAGGACGCCACTGATCCGGGACTCCCCTTCCTTCACAACGACCCCGACCTCTCCTACCTCTACTTCCCGCTGAAGATTGGGGAGGCCGGGTACCCGAAGCAGATCGCACGCTTCATCTACTATTGAAAAGACTACCGGGAAGTCGTTGGAACCATGGGAAGGGGGCACCCATGTTACATGCAGTCAGTTTACTTGCGAGGGATGTATGAGGGGCAACTGCCTCAGCACATCACGGACCAACAGCTCGCGATGTTCCATCCGCATGACCCACGAGCCATATGCGTCAATGAAGTCCTGATGGAGTTACACAACGTCCGTCTTCATGCAGACGTAGCGCGTCTCTGGGATTGCTTATTGCGGAAGGACGCAATCACCACGCACGAGTCCGAGCTTCGATGGATGGAGACGGACCTCATGCGTGATCGCTTCCATATGGATATGGATCTCGCAAGCATGCGGAAGCAGTTGCAGTATGCCTGTGCAATACCGCTGATATCCGAGAAGTACGACGAGCTCCAGGCCAATTTATACACCCACGCCCCACTCCTGATTCCATTCCCATTCCCCCGTGCACCGGAGGACCTTGCGAGATGCCGCGCCTTCAGGGCGAGAGCAGTAGGCGCCCTCGCAAGTGTTTCCAGTGCAAGTCGACGGACCATCTGATCGTGCAGTGCCCTCAATGGAGGGCCAAGCAGCCGTGTCAATGGTGTGGCAGTCGTACCCATCAGTACGATGTGTGCCTCATCCGTTGGATCTCCCCCATGTCGCCCGCCTATATCGACCCGAACAACTGCCCTCGGTGGTGTGGAAAGTGTTTGCGGTATGATGCGAGGCATGAAGAGATCCACTGCCCTCAGTACGAGCAGTGTCGGGAATGTGGTGAGCGAGGTCGTCACCTCTTCTTGCGTTGCCACACCTGTCTGCACCCCCCTTCACGATCCCTGACACCGTACCCATCGAGGATGACTGGTACTAAACCAGTGACTAGTCGAAGTCGTGGCGACTTCGAGTGTGACAGGGGGGTAATGTTACAATTTTCGCCCTACTATACTGTTACAATTTTCGCCTTTCTGTACGATACATCCTGTCTGCTTGTCCGCCTGACCCTGTGTTCGCGTGTACTTTTACCCATGACCCACTTCGATTCGCGCTCCGACCCTTATCTCGCACCCACCCCATGACCGGAGAGAAGCCGGGTTTGTTATCGCTGAAGCCCGCTGACGTCATTGGAGCCCCGCGTACCCCCGTGGGATTCCCTCGTACTCTTTAAGGACTTCCCCTTTACATTACCTTGTTAGCTCACTAGGGCCAGTACCCTAGGATCGCGTCATGTGTTTGTGCTCTACAAACACCTTGTACCAGTATATAAGTTACACTCTACCTAGCTTGTATGGTAGACTTGGCTTCTTGTGCAATACCACAATTGTCTCTGCCTCACGAACGCCTTCGACTCGCCGCTGCGCTTGAGTCCCTTTTTCCGCTCGCCTTTTTCGCTTGAGCCTCGATCTTCCGTTATTATCCTTGTGTCCCTGGGAGACCAAGTGATACTTGTTCACCATCGAACTGAACCCTAACCGGTTCGCGCTTTGCCGATCCCGTTGACTTACCGAAGTACACGTCGTACTTAACGCCCCTGTGGTGGCGTTACATTAAGTCAAGTCTCTCACAGTGGCGACATCCAGTCGCAGCTGAACCAAATTTAGGCCCGAATACATTGACCGCCTCAGCTCTGACGAACTCTCGGACAGAGTTAAAGGAACCGCGGTCTGGGCAGAACACAACGGAGTCGAAGGATACTTCATCTTCGATCCCTCGACACGATCATACCGACAAATCCATTACCTCGACGACAGGCACCTCTGGGCCTTCATTGAATATTCCCCATCTGAAGGAGCGTGGTACACCACAGGACCAGTACCCCTCACTCTGAACACCGGACCCCTAGGATCCTCTACCCCTTCGGGTATTGTTATCAACCCACCTAGCACCCCATCCCCTAGCGTATCTGTGCCAACAACCAACCTCCCCGCCTCAAGATTCCCATCCTACTCAATGGCCCAACAAGGACAAGCGTCAGCAAGCACCACCCTCACAAGTGGAGGAGGAGTGCCCAGTAGCAGCGGAACACCCACCGGAGGAGCCCCCCCTAGCAGTGGCGGTGGCGGTGGTGGTGGCGGTGGTGGTGGTGGTGGCGGTGGACCGGCATCAGCCGGAGGACTCGCACCAGCCCCTGGTGGCAACGGCCGCCTGGGAGGAAACCCCCCGCCTGAATTCAACGGGAACCGAGAAAAAAGCAAGGCATTCTTACGTGCCTTCAAACTATATTGTGGGATGAACCCGACGGTAGACCTGCTCGCAGTACCAGGACAACGAGCCATGGCCTTCCTCTCTTACATTCAAGGGCCGCTCGTCGACGACTGGGTCGACAAACAGATGAGGTGGCTCGATGGCCAGGTAGCAGCAGAGGTCCTATGAACCCAAAACAACCTCTGGAATGAGGTAGAAACCCGATTCTTGCAGGCGTATACCGATACTGCAGAACAGACAAAGGCGCGGAAGACCTTACAAACGTTAGTGATGAAAGGAGAAGACATCGACTCCTACATCGCCCAGTTCGACAACCTGACCACAAAGGCCGGATACGGCCCAGACGAAGCCACCATGCTGGAGCTGTTCCAGGATGGACTCCCGAATCAGTTAGTCATTAATGCCATCCGTTTCCAACACCCTGTTACGTGGGAGGATTGGAAGCGAGCTGCCCGACTACAACAAGCTGAGTATTTGGTTTTGAAGGACCGACTCGGCAAGAACCGCACTCCGCGTCAAAAGAAGGGAGGGCATAACCATGAACAGTGGGTACAAGCCCTCAACAAAAATCACGACCCAAACGCCATGGATGTTGGACGCGCCCAAGCCTCCGTGGCTCTCACCGACGCAGATCGAATCCAACTTCAGAAGGAGGGGCGTTGTTTTAGATGCCGTGCTGCGGGGCACATCTCGCGTAACTGCCCACAAAAAGGCACTCGAATTGCTACTGCCCCCACGACCATCCAACCAACTTCCATCCCTACTCCCCCGTCCATACCAGCTCCCGCCATCACTACAGTCGCCATACAATCTAACCACGTACTTTCGACGGAAGAGCAGGCTGAAGCACAGATCGCTGCGATGAAGGCGCAGCCTCAGGAGGTACGGGACCTTATGGTAGAGAAGCTGTTCGCAAAAGAGGATTTTCTCGACGCTTGAACCTGACGGCCTGGGCTAGAGCACTCAATGTAAACGTGTACCATAGCAGATATCGATCCATGCGAATCCCAGTCCTTTTCAAATCTGCACACACGACGGCCGAACGACAAGTACTCCTAGACTCAGGAGCAACAGACAATTTTATCTGCGCCTCACTACTGAAGCGGCTGCAGATTGGAACGCGTGACGTCACGCAACCAATACGCATCTGGAATGTGGACAGAACTCACAACCAAGACGGGGCCATCACTCAATACACCGACCTGAACGTCCGAACAGGGAATGACACTAAAACGCTTCGCTTCCTAGTCACGAACCTAGGAAAGGACGAAGTAATATTGGGATACCCATGGTTTTCAGCATTCGAACCACTTGTAAGGTGGGGAGAGGCGACGTTGAACGAAAACTTCCAACCGGTGGTCATATCCAGCCTCCAGTCATCGGACAAAGCCACGCCCATAGAAGCATCCATACGGGCGTTGGAGACGTACCAACTCGGTGAGGAAGCGTGGGAGCAAATCGCAGATGACGAACAGGAGCCCTGTGTGGCGTTGCTGCGAAAAACCACAACAGCATCAGAGTTAGCACAACAAGAAGCAGCCAAGCGAGAGGCACGCACCTTCGAAGAAATGGTCCCACCAGAATACCGGCGATATCACAAGGTGTTCAGCGAGGAAGCATCACACCGCTTCCCGCCAAAACGACCATGGGACCATGCAATCGACCTGATACCCAATGCACCCGTGTCAATGGACTGCAAAGTGTACCCATTGACGCAAGAGGAAGATAAAGCCCTAGATGTATTTCTCGCCGAACAACTGGAAAGGAGGTACATACGACCCTCAAAATCCCCTTACGTCTTGCCATTCTTCTTCATAAAGAAGAAAGATGGGAAGCTTCGACCCATGCAGGACTACCGACGATTAAACGAGATCACCATTCGCAACCACTATCCCCTACCACTCATTCCCAAACTCATTGATAAGATCCGAGACGCGCAACTTTTCACAAAGCTAGACATTCGCTGGGGGTACAATAACGTCCGAATCGACGAAGGGGACGAGTGGAAGGCTGCCTTCAAAACAAATAAAGGAGCTTTCGAACCACTCGTAATGTACTTCGGACTCACGAATTCCCCCACAATGTTCCAAGCGATGATGGACTCCACGTTCCGAGAACCGGTGCTGACAAATGAAGTGATCGTGTATATGGACGACATTCTCATCGCAACCGTTGATGACCTTGCGCACCATCGCAAACGAGTCCACCAAGTTCTAACCATTTGTGAAGAAAGCAATCTCTATATCAAACCGGAGAAGTGCGAGTTTGAAGTACGGGAAACGGAATACCTTGGGCTTATCATTGGACACGGGAAGCTGCGAATGGACCCTGTAAAAGTACGGGGTATTCGCGAATGGCAGGCCCCGAAAAGCCTTAAGGAAGTACGCGCCTTCATCGGATTCTGTAACTTCTACCGCCAATTCATTAAGGGATTCTCGACTCTCGCACGACCCCTCCACGATCTCACAAAAAAGGACACCCCGTGGCACTGGGGGATGGAACAACAACAAGCCTTTGAACGCATCAAAGACCAGATATGCCAAGAACCAGTCCTATTATCCCCCAACCTGATGAAACCATTTGAAATGGAAGTAGATGCGTCCAACGTGGCCATTGGCGCAGTCCTCAACCAACTAGGGGGCGACCAAAAGCTCCACCCAGTAGCGTTCCATTCAGAGTCACTATCTCAAGCTGAGCGGAACTACGACATCTACGACCGAGAACTGCTCGCAGTAGTCAAAGCCCTTCGTGCCTGGCGCACGTACCTTGTTGGCTCCCCCCACAAAATCATCATACACACCGATCACGCCAACCTTCAGTACTGGAAGGAACCGCAGAAGATTAGTCGACGAATAGCGCGCGAGTTCCTGGAACTAGCAGAATACGACTTCGTATTAAAACACGTACCAGGGATCAGGAATGGCCGCGCAGACGCCCTGTCTCGATGGGCGAACTATGCACCAGGCGACGAAGACAATAACAACGTTGTGGTTCTCCCCACGGACCGCTTCATCCGAGCTACCCAGATGTCAATGCACGACATGGACATCTGGACCCAGATAGCGCAGAACCTTGACAAGTCACAAGTGCTGCGCTGGGTCGAACCACACAGTCTGAAAAAGCACGACGGATTGTGGTGGAAAGGAGACGCTCTCGTCGTTATCGGGGACAACGATCTTAAGCGGGGGGTAATCACCTTCTTCCATGATACACCAGCCATGGGACACCCTGGAATCACGAACACTTATGAACTCCTACGACGGGACTACTGGTGGCCCAACATGCGCAAGGACATTGAAGAATATGTCAAAGGTTGCGCCACGTGCCAAGCCAATAAAATCAACGCCCACCGACAAAAGCCACACTTATTCCCCATCACAACCGACCCAGACGCCGAACCGTTTGAGGTCGTAGCCATGGACTTCATCACGAAATTACCACCATCACAAGGCTACAACTCAATACTCACCATTACCGATCACGATTGCTCAAAGGCAGCCATCTTCATCCCATGCAACGAAACGATCACAGCAGAGGGTGTAGCCAGGCTATACCTTCGCCACGTCTACCCCCACTATGGCCTACCCCGAAAACTGATCACTGACCGAGACCCCTGATTTACGTCAGCATTCATGACGCAACTCTGTCAAGTTCTGGGAATCAGACAGAATATTTCGTCGGCATATCACCCCCAAACAGATGGACAATCAGAGCGAACCAACCAATGGTTGGAACAATACTTACGCCACTGGAGCAACGTGCAGCAGGACAACTGGGCAGAGGCCCTTCCGGTGGCACAGTTTGCACACAATGCGTGGCCCAATGCGACGACAAAACACTCCCCCTTCTCGCTCATCATGGGCTGGGAACCACACACCAATTGGATTCCGAAACCCACGACCTCTCCGTCAGTTGACCAACGATTGGAAGAAATGGGCAACTTCCGACAACACGCACAAGACTGCATCAAACACGCCCAGGAACTCATGGCGAAGCGAGGGCGTACCCGCTTTATTCCCTATCAAGAAGGGGCGCAAGTGTGGTTAGAAGGGACGAACCTTAAAATGTTCTATCCCACGGCCAAACTGGCCCCGAAGCGCCACGGACCGTTCCGCATCAAAAGGGTTCTCTCGGCAGTATCCTACGAGTTAGAACTCCCGGAGTCATGGAAGATTCACCCCATCTTCCATGCCAACCTCCTCACCCCATATAAGGAGACGGAACTACACGGGGCAAACTTCACGCGACCCCCACCTGACCTTATCAACGGAGAAGAAGAATTCAAAGTGGAGCAGATCCTCGGGTCACGGTTCTATGGCCGAGGGCGCAAACTCCAATTCCTAGTCCAATGGAAGGGATTTCCCATGAGCGACAGTTCGTGGGAACCCCTCGAGAACGTCCAACATGCACCTGACCTTATCGCCGACTTCTATCGGCACAACCCAACCGCCGAAGGGGCTGGACGAAAGATATAAGATGACACCCCACAAACGCAAATCACGCATCTCCCCTCTCCTCGTCTTACACACCATGACCTCGACTCCCCTCGTCTCTACAGTACCCACACACCCCCCATCAAAACGTATACTAGAACAACTAACCGTGCCCTCCCAGGACCAGGGTGTCCCCTCGCAACCAGAGGGTTGTACGCCGTACTCAGTGATCCTTAGCCCGGACCCTCCTGTCCTATCGTTAATCGCCCCTACTCTCGATCGCCTCGCAAAAGAAGAAGCGACCACCTCCTTACTTGCCCTCACCGCTCCGCCTGTCGACACCCCAGTCACTATCCACATCCCCGCCGCACCTACCCCTCCTGAGCCACAGCCACATACTCCACCACCACCCCTCAAACACGTACCATTCCCGCATGGCATTGGCCATATAACCACACCTAACCCACAACCCCGTCTCGTCGAACCTGATCCAACGTATGCATTCCTTGACGATGAAGAAATGGGAGAGGACGCCACAGACCCGGGACTCCCCTTCCTTTGCAACAACCCTGACCTCTCCTATCTCTACTTTCCATTGAAGATTGGGGAGGCCGGGTACCCGAAGCAGATCGCACGCTTCATTTACTACCGAAAAGACTACCGGGAGGTCATCGGGACCATGGGGAAGGGGCACCCATGTTACGTGCAATCAGTCTATTTGCGAGGCGTGTATGAGGGGCAGTTGCCTCAACATGTCACCGACCAGCAGCTTGCGATGCTCCACCCGCATGACCCACGAGCCATCTGTGTCAATGAGGTCCTGACGGAATTACGCGATGTCCATCTTCACGCAGACGTGGCGCGTCTCCGGGACTGCTTATTGCGGAAGGATGCAATCGCAGTGCAAGAGTCCGAGCTCCGCCGGATGGAAACGGATCTCGTGCGCGATCGTTTCCATATGGACATGGACCTCGCGAGTGTACAGAAGCGGTTGCAGTATGCCCGGGCCATACCGCTGATATCCGAGAAGTATGACGAGCTCCAGGTTAAATTCATACGCCCATGCCCCACACCCGACTCTATCCCTATCCCACCACACGCCAGAGGGCCTTGCGAGATGCCGCGCCTTCAGGGCGAGGGTAGCAAGCGCACCCGCAAATGTTTCCAGTGCAAGGCGATGGACCACTTGATCGCGCAGTGCCCTCAATGGAGGGCCAAGCAGCCGTGTCAATGGTGTGGGAGTCGCACGCATCAATACGATGTGTGCCTGATCCGTCAGATCTCCCCTATGTCCCTGGCTTACATCGACCCAGACGACCGCCCTCAGTGGTGCGGTAAGTGTTTGCGGTACAATGCGAAGCACGAGGAGATCCATTGTCCACAGTATGAGCAGTGTCGGGAATGTGGTAAGCGCGGCCGCCATCTCTTTTTGCATCGTCACACCTGCCCTCGTCCCCCTTCGCCGATTCCGGACACTGTGCCAGTTGAGGACGACTGGTACTATACCAGTGACTAGTCGAAGTCGTGGCGACTTCAAATCTGACGGGGGGGTAATGTTACGATTTTCGCCTTTCTGTACGATACATCCTGTCTGCTTGTCTGCCTGACCCTGTGTTCGCGTGTACTTTTACCCATGACCCACTTCGATTCGCGCTCCGACCCTTATCTCGCACCCACCCCATGACTGGAGAGAAGCCGGGTTCGTTATCGCTGAAGCCCGCTGACGTCATTGGAGCCCCGCGTACCCCCACGGGATTCCCTCGTACTCTTTAAGGACTTCCCCTTTACATTACCTTGTTAGCTCGCTAGGGCCAGTACCCTAGGATCGCGTCATGTGTTTGTGCTCTACAAACACCTTGTACCAGTATATAAGTTACACTCTACCTAGCTTGTACGGTAGACTTGACTTCTTGTGCAATACCACAATTGTCTCTGCCTCACGAACGCCTTCGACTCGCCGCTGCGCTTGAGTCCCTTTTTCCGCTCGCCTTTTTCGCTTGAGCCTCGATCTTCCGTTATTATCCTTGTGTCCCTGGGAGACCAAGTGATACTTGTTCACCATCGAACTGAACCCTAACCGGTTCACGCTTTGCCGATCCCGTTGACTTACCGAAGTACACGTCGTACTTAACGCCCCTGTGGTGGCGTTACAAACAGGGAGGGAACCATCGCCAGCGTAGTAAACGCGCCAGCAAGAAGTTCAAGAAGCAATATACGCAAGGGCATACCCACATTGCCGATGTTGCGGCGCTCCCAGCGCCAACCTCTACCACTATTGTGCATATCTCGCCTTCTGGGCTTGAGCAGCACATTTCCTCTGCCCCTCCTGCGAAGAAGCACGTTCCAGGACATTACAAGACCTTCAATAAGGCTTTGGACGTCACCCAGACCTTAGAAACCCCTGGAACTGTACAGACGGTGAAGACGCTTGAGCAGCGTCTCGGAAAAATGGTCACGGATTCCCCGTGGACCAAGAACCCGAATACCTTTGCAGAAGATTGGAAAATGTCAGATGAGGATGAGGACCTCCCTACAGGCTGCAGTGCGCCCATTAATTCGCCTCCAGACACTCCTAAACTAACCTTGACCCCTTTAGTCTCGCCTTCTGAGCAAGAGGCACGTAAAGACAAGGGCAAGGAGCCCATTTGCACGGTTGAGCCTATCGAAGAATGCCCAGATAGTCCTACTGTGGTTGAAATAACCAAAATGTGGGAAGGCTTTCATAAGAAGGCGGCAGTACGTGCCCCCTCTCTGGATATTTCTCTGGATTGGGGAAGCAAAGCAAATGACGACGATGACCGTGACGTCTACAACGACCTCGCTGATGCAGTAGGACAAGATGACTTCAACCCCTACGAGGATGGGTTAGTAACCTTCCCTCCTCTAATAAGCAAATCTGACCACTCTACAGTGCTACTGGATATGATGCCAACTGGCGCTTCTAAAAATAGTAGTTACAGTGCACTTGTAAATAAAGTTGTGAATAGCGCTAATATATGTGCTCATGGTCTTGATTTCGCTTTATGCTCGAAATGTAAGGGAAAGAAAAGTCAAACAGAGCAAGAACCCATTTGGTTACTTGACTCTGGTGCATCGGCACACTTTACAAACAATAAACTGGACTTTATCAGTTATACCCCCCTTTCACAAAAGCCTATGGTAAAGACAGCAGCCCATGCTCTTTATATACAAGGCAAAGGCTCAGTCTTACTGAAGCATTCTGTGGAACATAATGGCACTAAAACAGAGCGTATTTCACGCATATATCCTGTCTTTCATATACCACAGATGACAACTAAGCTATTGTCCATGGGGGAGTTTCTTCAACAGGGATTGCGCGTTCATGGGGATTCGCAGCATATATCTCTATTGTTACGATCTCGGCTTCTCGTTGTGTGCGTCTCGACTTGTTCCATCAGTTACTGTACGATACGCGGTTTCCGCGGGGTTCTCATTTGTCACGCGTCTGCCCGTTTTGTTTCATTCCACTTGCGCCCAACTCCTTTTGACTGGCGGTTTGCGCCATCAAAAACCACTATGCCTTTCCGAGCTAGTCTGGGACACACGCGAGTCCGTGTGTCTTCACAACTCTCAATATGGCACCTTGCTTTGTACTCTTTTTAGCGCAAGGTGACAGTCTGGCATCATGTGTTTGGCTTGGCCAAACACCCTGTATTAGTATATAAGTCACGCCCTACCTAGCTTGTACGGTAGACTTGACTTCTTGTGTAATACCACATTGCTGTTGTCTCACGAACCGACCTTTGACTCGCCCTTGCGCTTGAGTCCTCGTCTTTGTCACCCCTTCGCTTGAGCCTTGATCCCCGCTATTATCCATGTGTCCCTGGGAGACCACGTGATACTTGTTCACCACTGAACTGAGTCCTGACTGACTCACGCCTATCTGATCCCATTGACTTGCCGAAGTACACGTCGTACTTAACGCCCCTGTGGTGGCGTTACATCTATTCTATAAGGGCAGTACGACGCCCATACTACAAACAAAACCCCTAGCAGATGGTCAGACACTTTACTGGCTTGATGCCAAAGTCACGCAAGTAAAGAATGTACATGCAGCCCATAGTACAATCTATACTGCTGACTACGACATTTGGCATAGACCTTTAGGACACCCTTCGAAGGAAGTACTACGTCATGCCAAGGATCACACTAAGGGATTCCCTAAGGACCTTAAATATCCTTCTGAGACACCCATATGTCCTGGTTGCGCTCAAGGGAAAATGCCTGCTTCAACGCATAAACCCTCTGAGACGCGTGCTAAGAAGCCTTTTGAAAAGATTCATTCCGATCTTAAGAGCTTCCCAGTTGACTTGTACCACAAATATAAATACTTCATTAGTTTCTTTGATGACTTTTCCTCCTATGCATGGGTCATGCTATTACGCACCAAAGCACAGGCCATCAATGCGTTAAGGCAGTTTGTTGCCATGGTCAAAAATCAGCATAACGCCACCATTAAACAGTGGATGTCTGACGCTGGAGGAGAATACAAGTCTGACGAGTTTACTAAGGTACTGAAAGATATGGGCATTACTATCCTACAAAGTGCACTGCATACTCCCCAACAAAATGGTCACGCTGAACGCTTTATGCGTACTGGTATGGATAAGGCTCAGGCTATGCGCCTTGAAGCCTGTCTCTCTCAATCCTGGTGGGAATTTGCGGTCCTACATGCAGTACATTGCTATAATAGGACTCCAATAAGTCGCCTTAATTGGCAGACACCCTATATGAGCTTGCATGGTGAAGCACCTAGTCTTTCACACTTACGAGTGTTTGGATGTGGCGCATATGTGCACATACCAGAAGATCGCAGATCGAATAAACTTGACCCCAAAAGCAAACAAATGATCTATATTGGTCATACTGAGGGCATAAAAGCATATAGATTCATGCGGATCAAAAACAACACAGTGTTCACCAGCACTACTGCATTATTTGATGAGACCGTATACCCTAAGTGCAAGACACAAAGGGTGCAGGGTACAACCCGCATAAATGAGCCAGTAAAGAATCAACCTCCTATGGAGGATGAACCATCACCTACACAGCCCATTCCAAGTGGTTTTGACGATGATATGCCTACTCATCGTCCCCCTAAACAGAGGCAAAACAGGGAGGATGCGCCAGACCGCGACGGCAGATCTGTGGAACCAGAGGAACCAGAAGCGCAACAGCCTCCGCCTCCTGTGCCAGAACCAGCACTACCACGACGGTCTGCGCGCTTGAGGAAAGTACCTACTCATCCTGGCAACATCTATGGGGAAGACAGGCACCCCACAAACATTACTAAATGTGATGAACACTCACTCAGAGTGTTCCTGCAATACACTTGGCTGACGAGGAGCGCGGGGGACGAGGAAGAAGTCAGGGAAAACTTGGTATAACTTGGCAAGAACAAGGATAACAAGGAGATCGCGAATCCAAGCTATGGTAAATAGCGAAGAAAGGCACTAGAGGGTTATCCAAGTGGGAGTCACAAGTGGACAGTCTGAGGGACTGTCCGTTCTATTGCTCTAGCTTATATACCTGGGTACATGGTCTGTGCGTACTTTAGGGGAGGCTTACTACTTCCCACAGGTGCTGCGCAATGGAAGGTTCTGGAAGGGTTCTAAGTATATCAACCAATCAGAATAATCGTAGGTATTGTACGACTGCTCCGCAGTCGATTGCGCAAGATTGCGCCATAGTGGTGTGACTGCTCCGCAGTCCAATAGGATTAATCCAAAGAGTGGTACGACTTTCAGTCATCAGGTGACTTGATAAACATAGGATAATCACGTGACCGGTCACGTGACCGTCGGAGTACGAATTTGGAACTCCGACTTCGGATTTCCCCTTTAGGAAATTGATTACATAAGACTGGGCCGGCGCGGACCGGTCTTAGACGCTCGAGTCACGACCCAAGTTTACAGGTTCGTGACAGTATCCCCTCTTTAAGGGGTTGCTGCGCTGTTCAGCAACCATCAAGGTTCTGAGTTTGGGTGCTCATGGATTCTTGTGGTGAAATTGTCGAACAAGGTCCTGGGCGTGTTTCATTTGTGAGGCTGGGAGCCAGGAGTTTTCTGAAGAAGGGTATCCTTTCCACTTTACTAGGTATTGTATGCCCCTCTTGTTCGGAGAGAGCCTTGATTGGAGGACCGTTTCTACTTCATAGTGCTCGTCCTCTCCTTGGACTATTTCTGGGGGTGGTCTGGTGAAATTGGGTCCATGGGCTGTGGTTTCGTTGTAGGGGGATACAAGGGATATGTGGAACACTGGATGGATCTTCCAGGCTTTGGGTAACTGGAGTTTACAATTAACTCCCCATGCGGATATGACTTTGAATGGTCCATGCCGTCTAGGGGCTAGTTTGGCCTTGGGGTGTGTGGTGTGGATATTGGTTCCTTCTAACCAAACTTGGTCACCTGGTTGGGGTACGTAGGTGGCTGTGGATACATGGGTATTTTTCATGACTTCAGCTGCTACCTTTAGTGCAGCGGATACTTCAATGCGAATTTGTTCTAGGGAGTGAAGGCGTTCTTCTACTGTGGGTATTTTGGATGCAAAGTTGACTGGTGGAATGAATTCTGGTTTGTAGCCGTACCAGATCTTGAAGGGTGATTTTCCTGTGGCGCTGTGTTGTCTTGCGTTATGGGCGAATTCCATGAAGGGTATTAGTTCTACCCAGTTGTCGACTTGGAAATTACAAAAGACGCGTAGGTATTGTTCTAGTTCTTGGTTGACGCGTTCTGTTTCTCCATCTGTTTGTGGATGGAATGCTGTAGACATGGTTGACTTGACGCCTAGTTTGCTCCAAACTTCTTGCATTACTTTGGAAGCAAATTGTGGTCCTCTATCGGATATTACTTGGTGTGGTAGGCCTGTTCGTCTCCAGACTTGTTCTAGGTATAACTTGGATGTTTCTTCGGCAGTGATGGTCTTGTTACATGGAGCAATTATTGTTGCTTTACTGAGTCGATCCACTACGACGAATAGTGAATCATATCCTTGTGACGTGGGGAGGTCTGTGATGAAGTCCATGGTGATTATTTCCCAAATTTCGTTAGGGACTTGATTTGGTTGCAGGGGTACTTGGTTCCTTGGTTTAACTTTTGTTGCTTGGCAAGTGGCACATCCGTCCACATAGCTCTTGACGAAGGTGGACATGCCTGGCCACCAGAATTCTCGTGTAATTAGTTCGTAGGTCTTCCATCTTCCAGGGTGTCCTGTGGCAAGATGGTCATGGTATTGCTTGACTATTTCTCTTTGGAGATCTTCATTCTTGGGGACGTATACTTGTCCTTTGTACAGGATGATTCCATCTTCTAAGTTCCAATCTTCTAAGCCCTTTGTGAGGGATCTAGGGCCATTCTTTAGAAGGGTTTCTAAGGCAAGGCTAACTTCTTTGTCGTATTCTTGAGTGTTCTTGATTTGTTGTTGTAATGTGGTGTTTCCTTGGACTGTGATTGTTGTGGGTCGCACTGCATGGATTGCGAAAAATTTGTTATCCAAAAGCACACGATCATTTTCTTCGTGCGCTATCCCCTCTTTAAGGTCTGGACGCCTGGACAGGGCATCCGACTTGTTTTGGGTACCGGGTTTGTGGACTATGGTGAACTTGAATCACGAGAGGAAGAGGGCCCACCGTGCTTGGCGCCGCATAAGTTTCTGTTTTGTGGAGAAATAGACCAAATTTCCATGGTCCGACCAAATTTCGAGGGTGTCTTCTCATCCTTCAAGGTAGTGGCGAAAAATTTCCAGGGTGCGGATGATAGCGAGGAGTTCTTTATCATGGATTTCATAGTTCCGTTCAGCAGGCTGTAGAGACTTGGAGTGGTACGCGATGGGGTGCCAATGGTTGAGTGCATCGGGTTGTTCTAAGATGGCGCCAGTGGCAAAGTCACTAGCATCCGTGATTAAGCGGAAAGGTTTCTCGTGGTCTGGTAGGGCAAGGACAGGTGCAGTGGTGGAAGCTGTGATGAGTGTCTGAAAGGCTGTGGATGCTTCTGGGGTCCATAGGAAGGGTACTTCTTTCTTGGTTAAGTCAAACAAGGGTCGTGCAATGGTAGAGAAGTCCTTGATGAAGCGTCGATAAAAGTTGCAAAATCCCAGGAAGGCTTGAACTTGTTTGACTGTCTTAGGAGGTGGCCAGTCTCTTATTCCTGCCACCTTAGCTGGGTCCATGGCAATTTGTCCTTCGGATATAACGAGTCCGAGGTATTCTATGGATGTCTGGGCGAAAGAGCATTTCTCTGGTTTCAAGTAGAGGTCATATTTTGCTAGGCGTGATAGTACTTCATGGGTGAGCCTGGTTAACGTGGGGAGGTCCTCTGCAAATATCAGGATATCATCAAGATAGACGACAACGTGTCCTTCATCTATCAGGTCTTCGAAGATGGTGTTCATGAATGTTTGAAATGTGGCAGGGGCGTTGCAGAGGCCGAATGTCATGACTGTGGGTTCATATAATCCGAGGGGTGTCTTGAAAGCAGCTTTGTACTCGTCGCCTTTGCGGACTCTTATATTGTTGTAGCCCCATCGGATATCTAACTTGGTGAACCATCTTGCGCCGCGTAGTTTATCAATGAGCTCGGGGATTAATGGCAATGGGGCGGCGTTCTTGATCGTAATATCGTTTAATGCTCGATAATCTTGTACTGGGCGTAATTTGCCATCTTTCTTATCTATGAAGAAGAAGGGGCTGGCCATGGGTGACTTGGAAGGGCGAATATATCCCCTTTGTAGGTGATCCGTGATATAAATCTTCAATGCTTCTGATTCTTTGGGCGTAAGACGATAGATGGAGCAATTCTTCATGGTGGCTCTGGGTTTCAATTCTATGGCATGGTCCCATGGCTGGTGCTGTGGTAGTCTTTGGGAGGCTGTCTCGCTAAATACCTTAGCGTACTGTGAAAACTGGGCTGGGATGTGTTCCGTGGATGTCTTGGGTGCTGTTCTAGCTGCAATTTCTGTGCTCATGGTGGTCTTGGCTCTAATGAGTATATCTTCTTCCTTGGTTTCTTGATGTAGGTACAGGAACGGCTCCATGGCTTCTTGACTAAAGGCGGGTTCACCTGCGACTTGGTATTCTTCCGTGGTTTGTAAAACATTGATCGTGGTTGCTCGCGTCTGCGGCTTCTTGGCTGTAATAACTAGGGACTTGGTGGATAGTGTGCAGGTCTTGGGGCATCTTGTGAAGGCGAGTTGTGGCGTGGCCCAGTTAACTTCTGGGTTGTGTGCTTTGAGCCAGTCTGTTCCTAGGATAATATCGTGGTCACCTAGCGTGGTTACGTAGAGTTCAACACATTCATCGTGGTATTCTCCATCGGAAGTCTTTATCCGGATTGTCTGGATCGTAGTATATCGAACTGATCCTTGTTTGTTTAATGTTCCATCCACATTTCGTACTGGAAGTGGGTTAACCAGGGTTCTGAGGGTTAGGTTATTCCTCTTGGCAAAGTCTTGATCTATGATGATTCCTTCTGTGCTGCTGTCTAGTAAAGCCCGTGCACTGATTTCTCGACCGGTTTTCTTTCCTACTAGAGTGATTCTGAGCGTAATTGAGGGTGATCGTCTATTTCGTATCGTATCACCGGGTACAGGCTCAGAATCTAACGTCTCTAGTAATGAGTATCCTTGGGTAAAACTATGGTTGGCCACTTGTAAAGCCCTAACTGACAGTGCTTCAGTAGGGTAGTTCAAAAATCCTCTGGAAGGGGGGCTGATTGAGGGCGTGGAATCGTGATGTGTGCTGGGGGACTGTGATACATTGCCGCTATCTGGGCAGGGTGATCTTTGGGGGGATCCTCGTAGGATTCTTCTTGAGTTAGGGTCGCGCGTGCCCTAAAGTCTGACCGCTGATTACTGGGTCTTCCATTCCCTTGTCCTTGTTGTTGGGAGCTATTCCTGGTCCGGCAGTCCTTGGCTCGGTGGTTCGGCTTTCCGCAATAAAAACAGAGCTTCTCCTTGAAGCGTCGATCTTTTTCTTCCTTAGTTATTCTGCCTGCTTGCTGAGGTCTTATACTTGTGGCTGTGGTGGCGTTGACGTGAGCGCCGTCTTCTTCGGCGTACATGGCCCTATTTCTTGGCCCTTGAAGTCTTTGTCCTGTGAATGCTGGGTTACTGTAGAGACGCCATACGCAGTCAAATTCTCTTGCTAGTTCGACCAATTTGTCTAGGGTTGTGGGCTGTGGTGATACACCAATAATCTTCTGGTGTAGAGCTGCAGGGAGTGCCTTTCTAAAGGCGAACATCTTGGTTTCTTCGTTTGCACCTGATCTGGACGTGTACGTGGACCATTCTTGGTACCAATCATTGAAGGGTCGATTTCCCATATGACAGGAGTACATGAGGTTGGTTGATTCTAACTTGGTGTGTGACGGAATGAAGTGTTTCTTGAACGCGTCTCTGAAATCGTTCCAGGTGCCAAAGTCTATGGGCGTGGCTGTGAGGGCTTTGGTCTGCTGATCTTGGGCCCAATCTCCTGCTGGGGTACCAATCTTGAAGTGCGTTAAGGCAGCCGATACGCGCTTGCCTTCGTTGGTGTACGTGGATTCATTGAGATAGTAGTAGTTTTCGACACTACTCCAAAAGGCTTCTGCCTTGTCTTGTTTGCCATCGAATGGCTCTGGGGGTGTTCCTAATAACTTGGTGCCTCCTCCTGAAGCCATGGTGCTTGTTACTGGGGGTGTCGGTGGTGGAGAAGGGGATTGACTCTTGGTACCAAAAAGCTTTGGTTGTCTTGGTGTGAACAGTGGGTAACTTGGTTGACTGGATGGTCCTGGGGTACTTGGGAGTGCGCCTGGTAGCTTTCCTGCTGATGGTGATTGGGGGGTGTGTGTTCCTGATAAACTAGCTAGTACTGAGGCGACGGTCTTGGTGGTTTTGTCTAGGAGGCCTGATACTTCTGCCTGTTCTGTTTCCGAATTCTCTTGGTCTGTACTTGGCGGTGGAGATAAGTCTGATCCTTCCTGGTCCGAGTCTGGGAAGACTACTCTTCTGTTGTTCTTGTAGACCCAAAGTTCTCGTTTGGTCGACCAACGGACTTCCTTTCCGTTGTACTTGGCTGTGAGATTGTGGTGATCGTACGATCCTTTGTCAAATTTGCTATATCCTGGGTAAGCGTCTTCAAAATCGTCTTTGCTGACAGTGTCGTCTGTCCCAAAGAATTTCCACGGGAACTTCCCGTTTGGGCTCGTGAGTTCTTCTGTGTTCCAGATAACGTGGATTAGATTATTGTCAAGGGAGAAGAAGGGGTTTTTGAAGTAGATGGGGACTCTTGCTAGTTCTTCAGGGGTAAGATCTCTAGTGTTTTGGCCTGGTTGATTGCTCATTCACTAGAGCGTCTTTGTAGTCTTGATACAGTCCAACCGTCTGAGTCCCAGGCGTAAAAGATTTTATACCCTGGTTGTAGTGTTATCCCGTGAGTTGCACTTGGTCGTTGGCTAGATCGAATCCAACAGTATTCTTCAAATATCCCGTAATGCGATATTAAGACACTAGATCTCCACAAGAGTCCCCAGAACCCTACTGGGTCTGTGGTGATGTCACGGATGTTGTTGACTGTGTGCTGGAGGTTTAAGGGAACTCCGTGTCTCTGGAATATGAGTTGACAGTGCTGCTTGAAGGTCTGTAATTCTCTGGGGTTTCTTGTGGGTAGTGTTCTTGATATGAAGGGTACTTCTGGGAGGTGGTAATACGTGGGTTGGGTTGCTAGGAATTGTCCTTCTTCACTACTAGTGGAGGGTTGACGAATGACTGGGGGAAGCTCGTGATAACTTGGATACGTGGGGGTCGCTTGAACTGGGTTACTTGGATGTGTACTTGTTGCTTGATTTACTCTCCTAATGTCTCTATTAGGGATTACTGGGGGGTGTTCTTCTGGAGAGGGAATAGGCGTATCCCTTCTTATAAACTGGTTTCGTTGTCTTCGGTTTCTGTGACGTTGAGATACTTGTTGAGATGCCAGGGTGATAGCCCAATCGAGTGCGCTTTCTGCCAGGGTGATTTAAACAAGAAACCTTCTATATTCTTTCTCTAGAAGGTAGATACGCTTGGCCAGGAGCCCACAATACTACACTAGGTGGAGTAGGTGGGGTATCGGGACGATAACCGCAGTCGCAAACTTCTTTACTACACCAACAAACTGAATTACTGACCCACTGGTTGGAAGGTTCTCCCCAACCGTCTAGAGAGTCAGAAGGTGTAGTGGGACTTGGGGGGCTGCTAGGTGGCAGGAAGCTGTCGTCGTTTTGTTCTTCGTCAATTTCTAAGCGGGCCACAAATTCGGGGTCGTCTGGGGTGGCTGGTGGCTGGTGGAAAATTCGTGGATTGACTATGTCACGGTCCGGGTTTTCTAGGGTTGTTTCCCACACGTGATCCCACTTAAGGGTGTATTCTCTTCCTTCGGTGATTACTGGCTGTGATCCAAAGGGGGTAGTCTCGATGCGGATTTCTTGGAAAGATATTTGGACTTGTTCGTAGTCCAACCAGAAGCGTTCGAGGAAATAGTGTCATTCTCCGCGTAGGAGATTTTGAATGAGGTCCTGTCTTCTTGGGGGGCTGAGGTGGACGAACCAAAAGTAATCTTCTTTATACCAAAGAAGAAGGGATTCGACAGGAGCGCCGTGGATATCGCAAGTCTTTGCTAAGTGCCAATAGAGAAGCTGCTCTTGGGCTAGGTCGGCGAGTCGTGCTAGGCTGCCCGAAATGAAGTCTTGAAACTGGGATAACTTGAGTGTTCTTCCGAAGGGGAGGATTTCTTCTAATTTCTTGAGTATTTGAGTGTTGTCACTCCAAACTTCGATGGTGTTTGAGTGGGCGAGATTGTAAAGAGTGCTTGGGGGATAGTACAACTGAAGTTGTCGTTCTCTGTGGGTTTCAAAGAGTGCTTGAGAGCGTCTTACTTGCTCTTGTTCAGAGATTTGGGTCGGGAAACGATAGGACACTAAACCCCTTTTATTTCGTACCAAATGCCCAACTAACTACAACACTTACTCGTATAGTAAGTGGTTATAGTTCCTGTTGGTCTGGGTAGGTAGAAATGAACAGGAAGGGGTCAGCTGGTATACGTGGTGTAAAGCAGTAGGCAAGGAGAGGGGGGCTGGTCCTAACTGCGTCTTCGAAGTGATATCCCTGGTCTATAACAAAGATACGATCCTCCCAAAAAGCAAGATACCCGTATGTAGAAATGATCCTTCCGTCCAAGAAGTCTTGGAGTTCGAGGGTGACTAGGGTGCCGACGTATGCTTGTCTGATGACCTGGTTGAGGGGGGCGAGAGCCCGACGAATTCCTTCCCTGAAGTTGTATTTGATAGATCCAAGGGGAAGGTCTTGACTGGGGAGGTCGATGACAGCCTGGGAGCAAGCGTACAGAGGGGGAATACCTAGGGCGATAGCCAAGGGACGGTGACGTGGGTAAAAGGTGATGTAGTGCGGGGATCGGAACCGGAAAGGGGTGACACCAGGGAAGTTCGGGGGGTATGTGAGAAGGTGGTCAGTAGATGGAATCTGGGTGAGAGAGTTTTGGTAAAACTCTGTGATAGGACGCCACTCTTCTCCTTGGGGAGTCTGAACGTTTATGAACTGGTGAGGGTGGGGGCCGGTGGTGACGTTTATGCAAGACGGGGGGCGAATCAGGGGAGCAGGAGGGGGAATATTTTCCTGATTTTCATCGGGGAGGTCCTGGTCGGGGGTGTTGATGCGGGGGACTCCTTCAGCTACACGATTGTAGTTGATAGGTGAGTCTGGGGTGGCGAGGCGAGGGGGCAGGGACGTGGACCGAGGACGGGGCGAGACAAGACGAACTGAGGGAGATGGGAGATCCGAGAGGGGCGATAATGGCCCGAGCAAAGGGGACTGAAAAACTTGTACCGGGTCGGGGTACACAAGTTCCGGGGACGGGGAGCGAGGGACGAGGGGGGCGCCGGATTGAACGGCTACTTGGGTCCGGATGTCAAAGTCTGGGGATGTGGGGCGAGTAATGGGGGATGGGGCACCAGAGACGGGAGTGTAATCTTCGTCGAGTAGAACATACTCAACGCCGGGGGAGGCCTCTGCGTAGGAGAGGGGGGTAGCAGGACGCGGTGTCGGGGGGCGAGAGAGGACTGGGGACGAGGGCGCCGTAAAGGCAGCCAGACCTTGAGGTTGAGCGACTTGCTCAACTTGGACAGGGAGGGGGGTGTTCAACCCCACCGGAGACAAAGGAAATGTGAGAGGAGAAGAGGGGGGAAGGCGACGAGGGGGGCCACAATACTGGGGCTCCCACGAGGTATAAAAGGAACTGGAATCACCGTCCCAGTGGCCAAAATCGTCACCGAAATCAGACACTATCAAGGAGCGTCCAGGTCAGATAAGGAGACTGTCCAAGTGTGATGAACACTCACTCAGAGTGTTCCTGCAATACACTTGGCTGACGAGGAGCGCGGGGGACGAGGAAGAAGTCAGGGAAAACTTGGTATAACTTGGCAAGAACAAGGATAACAAGGAGATCACGAATCCAAGCTATGGTAAATAGCGAAGAAAGGCACTAGAGGGTTATCCAAGTGGGAGTCACAAGTGGACAGTCTGAGGGACTGTCCGTTCTATTGCTCTAGCTTATATACCTGGGTACATGGTCTGTGCGTACTTTAGGGGAGGCTTACTACTTCCCACAGGTGCTGCGCAATGGAAGGTTCTGGAAGGGTTCTAAGTATATCAACCAATCAGAATAATCGTAGGTATTGTACGACTGCTCCGCAGTCGATTGCGCAAGATTGCGCCATAGTGGTGTGACTGCTCCGCAGTCCAATAGGATTAATCCAAAGAGTGGTACGACTTTCAGTCATCAGGTGACTTGATAAACATAGGATAATCACGTGACCGGTCACGTGACCGTCGGAGTACGAATTTGGAACTCCGACTTCGGATTTCCCCTTTAGGAAATTGATTACATAAGACTGGGCCGGCGCGGACCGGTCTTAGACGCTCGAGTCACGACCCAAGTTTACAGGTTCGTGACACTAAAGACGTTGAACAGAGTAGCAAGTGGAAAGAAATGGTTGGAAGACAGCCTGATCACTCCAGAGCTGATAGTACGCCAGGGCAAAGGCAGATTCCAGGAGGATTTCCTGAGACAAACCCTGACCCTCCACCTGCTGAGAGTGAAGCTCTGCCAGAACCCTCAGAGGATGAAGTAGATGATTTATTGTCACACCTTGCTCAGGAAGGGGGAGTAAAATTCCTAGATCATCTGCTTGCCAAGGCAGTTCCATCTAATGATCTGGAACCACTGGACACTTCTAATATACGGGAGTGGACCTATAAAGATATAATGCACATGCCTGCAGCACAACAAAAGGAATGGAAGACTGCTTGTCACAAGGAACTAGAGGCACTTCACAGACGTAATGTCTTTGAGCTTGTGGAACCCCCTAAAGGGAGGAAAATAATAAAAAATAGATGGGTCTTTGATCAAAAGACTGATGGTCGCAAGAAAGCCTGGCTTGTTGCCAAAGGCTTTTCTCAGGTTGAAGGCATTGACTACGATGAAATATTCTCACCAGTAGTGCGCTTTGAGACTGTCCGGATGATGCTCGCGCTTGCAGTGCTAGAGGATTGGCACATCACTGGACTAGATGTTAAAACTGCCTTCCTATATGGAGAGCTCGATGAAGAGCTATACATGGAACAACCTGAGGGCTTCAAAGCCAAAGTGTAATGTCTACCACGGATGTTTGCCTGACTTAGGCCTCTTGGCGTGTGGCGATCCTTGAGAGTCGAAAGTTGTGGTTGGCAAAGGTTCCAGGATAGAAGGCGGGATGAGGTTGAAGGCTCTTGTCTCTTCCAAAGTAAGCGTGGAGATCCTCTAGCTGGATGACGCCTTGGGGAACTTCGTCGATATACCTAGCGCTGGCCCAGGAAGTGCTGTCGATGATAAAGAAGGAGTGGTACAGGGAGGCCACGCGGTCGTTGCGATACAGATGTACTTGGTAGGCTGCAACGTCTGCAGGGAGGTCCACTGATCCGCGAAGGGACAGGCGAAGGTAAGTCACGGGGATCCCTGGTCTAAGGGGATATGCCAGACAACTCACTTAAGAGGGGAAGCCTCTTAGTAAAGACGAGTAGATGGTGGTGGTATTGGAAGAAGACCAAGATGCTGTTCTTGGTCTTCACACTACTCTACTTATACAAATACGCGTGGGCTTTGAAGCGCCGCTTGAATACTACTAGCCAATAGCGTAAGTACCGTGAACCCTAGTACAGCTATCCTAGTATGAGTCACTTCTGAGATCTGATCCATTATCGTACAATCACATGGGCCGGAGCTTACCTGGCTGACTGATTCTACAAGTCCATGACGATATTCTGCTGACGGCGGTGTCATAGCCGATGCGTCAGTGTCCACTTCTCGGCCCGAGGCGCCGATCAATCCGAAATGTGACATCACCCCCTTCTTATGGTCGAGCCCCAGCTCGACCGCGCTGGGCGGCCTCCCTCTCTCCTGCGACCTGTAACCCCGCCTGTATCCCCAGGCGGTATGAGTCCCACTCCACTTCAATGCGAGTGATCGCATTTGCCCTCTGGAGTCAGAGTACGCAATCCCTCCTTACCCGAGCTATCTTGTCTAGCTCGTCCATCTTTTTTGTCAGCTCTGCCTCCTTGGCCTCGTACCCCGCCTGTGCACAGCGGTAGCGGTGGACCTCCGCGATGAGGGTAAGGTCTTTCATGCCCGTGAGGGCACGGTCGACTGATTCACGCATGGAGCTGCGCTGATCTAAGAAGATCAGGTCGTCGTAGTAGTAGTGGGAGTCCACAGGGTGGTTGTAGTTGGGGGCGGCATGTACCGGCTTCCCGTATTGCTGGTCGCTGCCTCTCCGATAGGCGAGGACGAATGGGTCCACCATGAGGATGAGCTGTGTATAGCGAGCTGGGTGCAGGCAGTCCTGAGCATCGCGGATCTGGAAAGGGATATAATGTACTCCCCTGTTGTGTTGGAACCCGACGGGTGGTGGAGTTTCCACTTCGCGTCAGGAAACCGGACTGTGTTCCTCCGCACGATAACGGTGGACCTGGGGTCGAGCAGTTTTTGGCATAAGGATGGGCTCCCCATCGGAGGTGCATAGCGGAGGGGTTTCATTGTGCGTGGTGGTGAGGTGGTTGCCGTAAGTGAGGTGTTCGTGTAGAGGGCAATGTTCCTCCAATAGGTACCAGTCGAAGTCCTGGTCCTCTTGAACTGCAGCCTCATCCGTATTGGGTTGAGCTGCCGTTGACATGTTGGTCGGTGAAGGATCTCTTGTACCAACTCTGGTAGGGGTTGGCGAAGGAAGAAGGGATGGTACGGGGGTTGGTGGATGACTTCCTCCGTTGTGAATGGACTGGGGAAGCGACAGGGGTGATGGTGACACGTCCTGAACGATAAGGGTAGGCTGGATGGATACTGGGAGTAGGTTGTCGAGGACATAGTGAACTTGAACTTGAGGAGAGGACATGAGTATGTGGGAGAAGGAGAGAGAGGGATGGGGACATCTCTTGGATTTTCCCTGCACTTATATGTGTTTCCCTGGTGGGGTTTGAACGTTTGAATTCCTGAATGGCTTCGTCAGCGAATATGTCATCCTTGGAGACCCACTGGTTGTCCGAGTCCGGGTATCCGTGCCATTTAACCAAATACTGCAGTTTCCTTGTCCTGCCAAACCGCTGAGAGTCTAGAATCTTCTCAACTTCGTATTCCTCTTCTCCATTGACCAAATCCGGCGGTGGGCGCTGATAATTGGGGCCGTGTGTGGGAGTTTCTTTGTACGGAGTCAGAAGGTCCATGTGGAATACTGGATGGATGCTCCACTGCGTGGGAAGTTCTAGGCGATAATTGACTGCGGACATCACCTGGATGATCTGGAACGGGCCGTGCCTTCTTGGTGTGAGTTTTGCGGTTGGCTGGTTGGTGCGTAGGTGGCGTCCTTCGAGCCACACAAGGTCTCCAATCTGGTATTTTGGGGTATCCTTGTGTTTGATCCACCCCTGCTGCACTTTGATCATCAGTTCCTGGGCGCATGTTCTTGCTTCTCTGAACTGCTGCGCCCGCAGTGCTACTTGTGGGATAGGAGAAGGTCGATCGATCCAATCAGCACGTGGGTTGTACCCCATGAGGACATTGAAAGGGGATTCCTTGGTAGACTCGTTCAGCCAGTTGTTGTGCGTGAATTCCGCCATTGGTAGGTATCGTGTCCAGTCATCTTGTCGCTTGTTGACCCAGAACCTTAGGTATTGCTCTAGCCACTGGTTGGTCCGTTCCAATTGGCTGTCAGTTCTGGGGTGGTACGCCATGGAAATGTTTTGTTCGATTCCGAGTATTCGGCATAGTTCGCGGGTGAATTTTGATGCGAATCTTGGATCCCGATCGCTAATGATGCGCGCTGGCAGTCCGAATCTAGGGAAAACATGTGTCACATACAGGGCCGCAGTTCCTTCCGCGCTTATTTCTTCCAGGCATGGGATAAACACTGCTGCCTTAGAGCAGTCATGGTCTGTCACTGTCAGTATGGAGTCACAGCCATTCGATTGGGGCAGTTTCATGATGAAGTCTAGTGCTATAACTTCGAATGGCGTTGCTTCCGGTTTGGGAAATATGGGTTGTAGAGGGGCGTGTGTTGGTCGGTTGTTGACCCTGATTCGCTGACAGTCGGTGCATCCTTTTACATAGTCCTGTGCCTCTTGCCGAAGGCCTGGCCACCAATAATACCTTTCGATTAATTTGATTGTTCGGTTGATTCCAGGATGTCCATAGGCGAGCGTGTCATGGTGGGCTTGTATAATACGCTTTTGTTCGTGAGCGTCTCCTGTAACCACTCTTCGTCCCTCTTTGTACCACGTATTTTCGATGCACTTGAGTTTGTGTGGGTCCACCCATTTCGTGATGATATCGTTGTCCTGGGTGTATACTGGGTGCATGGGTTGCATTTCGTCCACTGTGATTTCCAGATTTATGCGTGTCGGATTTTCCGTGGTGTCAATATTTGCAGCTCGGACAAATATATGATCAGGGAGTACCGTGACTTGTTCATTGTCGTGTTCTCCCTGATCGTAGTCGGGCCTCCTTGATAAGGCATCAGCTCTTCCGTTTGCTGTTCCCTTGATGTGGTGAATCTCTATGTCATATTCGGAGAGTTCCAACACTTCCCTTGCCACCCGTCTGCTTATTTTCTGGGGGGATCTCCAGTATTGCAGGTTCATGTGGTCGGAGAACACCTTGATTTTGTGTGGGGATGCTGCAAGGTAAGCTCTCCAGTTCCTTAGTGCTTTGACTATGGCTAACAGTTCCAAGTCGTAGATGTCGTAGTTTCGTTCTGCCGTGCTGAGGGTGTTGGAGTAATATGCGATTGGGTGTCGTTTGTTGTCCCTGTCTCGTTGGAGTAGTACCACTCCTACTGTGTATCCCGAGGCATCGACTTCCAGTTCGAAGGGTTTGTCCAGTTCTGGGTGTTTGAGCACCGGTTCTTCCGTTACAAGGGTTTTGAGTTTGTCAAATGCTGCTTGTTGCTCTGTTCCCCATGACCATTCTGTGTCTTTGCGCGTAAGTTTGTTGAGTGGGCGTGCGTGTGTGGCAAAATTTCGAATGAAAGCGCGGTAGAAGTTGCAAAACCCTAGGAACGATCGCACCTGTTTAACATTTTTTGGGGTCGGCCAGTCACGGATTCCGGAAATTTTGACAGGGTCCATGCGAATCACCCCCTTCTTAATGATTACCCCCAGGTAATCGAGGGTGTCGGAGTGGAATGTGCACTTTTCCAATTTGATGTACAAGTCGTGTTGTTCTAGTAAGTCCAGGATGTCATGAACCGCTTCGGTGTGGGCTTGTTCCGTGGTTGCTGTTGCGACTCCGATGTCGTCCATGTATACACGTATGATGGTTCCTTTCTTCTCATGGTGTTCAATGAGTGGTTCGAAGAGTGTGTTCATCATTCCCTGGAAGGTTGCTGGTGCGTTTGTCATGCCGAAGTACATTACCAATGGTTTGAAGAATCCCCGTTTAGTTTTGAACGCTGCCTTGTGTTCATCTCCTGGTTTGATTCTGATGTTTGTGTATCCCCATCTGACGTCAAATTTGGAGAAAATCCACCCTCCGCTGAGGTCTGCAATTAGCTGAGGTATAAGTGGGAGTGGGTATTGGTTGCGTATGGTCCATGTGTTGAGTTCCCTGTAGTCCTGTACTGGCCGTAGTTTTCCGTCCTTCTTTTTGACAAAGAAGAATGGAGCTGTGTACTGAGATTTAGACGGTCGAATGTACCCTTTGGCCAATTGTTCATCTAGGAATTCCTCCAAGGCTTTGTCCTCCGTTTGATTGAGTGGGTCGACTTTGCAGTTAATGTGGTCTGGAGTGTTTGGCTTGAGGTCAATGGCATGGTCCCATGGTCTAGGAGGTGGGAATCGGTAGGATTCTTCTTCGCTGAATACTTTTGCATGTCTTTTGTATTCGTCAGGTAGTTCCTTCGTTTCCGTTGACTGTGCCGAGATTGCTAGTTCTGTTGCCGTTGTACGTCCGTGTATTGGGTTCATTTCCTCTTCCAGTTCCCTGTAGGCTTGTTTGCGTTCTTCATCTTGTATCTTTGTGATGATGCTTCGGATTTCTGCCTGGATGATGGCTGGGGTTTTATTGGGGTTGATGGTGCGTATGATGATCGGGTACTGCTTAGTGTCCATAGTGGCAGTAGCCCATTGTATGCGTGGTTGAAACATTGCTAGCCAGGGGTACCCCAGAATAAGGTCTTCTCCTCCTACGTTGGTGATGAGGAACTGAATAGTTTTAAGTTTCCCATCAGTTTGTATATTCAGGTCGACGCAATGAGTGATTTTCCCTCCTTTGTTGTGCGTCCCATCTATGTTCCATGTCATGGACGCGTACATTATTTTCCTATTTTTCTGTATTTTTACAGAATTATCTAAGGAAGATATAAAGGGCCAAAGTACGAGATATCGTTAGTCACATGCTGCCACCATGTGCACCTATAAGCATGTGACCCTGGGACAGTTGCACCCTTAACAGGACAACCTAACCCAGTCACATTTCATTGACGTACGGACTCTCGTGATTGGTAGATAAGGAAGGAACATTCTAGATAGCTCTAGAACTCGCTTAGTAGTTTACGCTTACTCGCTGTATTAGGTTTTACTCAGCAAGATAAGGCATCGCGTCAGCGCTATGACAAGTGCATCAGTCAGCACAATAGATAGCGCTATTATTAGACACAACGCGTCAGCTCCTGAGTCATGGAGTCTTACTATACACTTAGTAACAGTGTTCAGACTCAATTCAAGCTCAGCCACAGTAGCGTATATAAACTCTCCTGTAGCGTCCTGAGTGGAACCAACTTGTCCTCTTGGTTCTCCACTCAGCTTACCACTGTGTGACATTGCGAGTTGTGTTCCTGCACAAGGATCACCCCTGACCCTGCGCGCTCCACAGTGACTGTAAGTTCGGCGCGTGATTTATCTCCGCGCTAGGCTTGAGTCCTGAAGACCTGACAGTTCACTTCAAACCTTTTCACTTGAGCTTAGCGTAGCGAGGTGTCATACCGCTACATTCCAGATATTTTGGGGGTTGGGTAGTTCTTTGGTTCCTAACCCCATCTTCCTTACGAAATCTGGGTGTATGAAGTTGTGGGTGGCTCTGGAGTCCACCAGTGCTCTTTTTTTGGCCATGTAGTAGCTCGTGCGAATCGAAACTGGGACGTGCATAGATTGATAGTGCGTGATAAACGATGAGTTACAATTTAAAGCCCTCACCCAGGCCGTTGGGTTCAGGCGCTTTGAAAATCCTGCCTCCCCGCCATGTCCCTCGCGAACACCTCCCTCTTTTCTTCTGATAGGGCTGTGATGCGACCCATGATGTCGTCTATCTGGGGATCGGTGTCTGCGTGGTTGGCTTGGACGGGTCCGTCAAAGTCGATGAGGGGGTCCCCGGCTACTGTTGCGTTAGGCCTGTCCTAACAATGCTCGACTTGAGCGGTGACAGAGTGGCTCGATGTACTAGGGGCGACTTAGCGAATACGGATGTACGCCTTCAGCGAGGACATAATTGCAGTGAGCACTGGGGCAAGGTCCACCAGGCATACTAGTTCTCGGGCAACTTCCCCGACGAGGGGTAAGCGCACTAAGAGGCAGAGAGAGAGAAGGAAGCAAATGAGGAGAGAGGAGGGAAGCGCTGTAACGTTTCGGATTGATCGACCCCTCGGGCCGGGAAGTGGACACTGACGAGTCGACTATGACATCGCCGTCAGCGGAATATCGTCATGGACTTGTAGGACCAGTCAGCCGGGTAAGCTCCGGCGCATGTGATTGTACAATAACGGATCGGATCTCGGAATGACTCGTAGTGACTCATAACTAGGATAGCTGTACTAGGGTTCACGGTACTTACGCTATTGGCTAGTTAGTATTCAAGCGGCGCTTCAAAGCCTGCGCGTAACTGTATAAGTAGACTAGTGTAAAGACCAAGAACGGCATCTTGGTCTTCTTCCAATACCACCTTCATCTACTCGTCTTTACTAAGAGGACTTCCCCCTCTTAAGTGAGTGTCCGGCATATCCCTTTAGACCAGGGATCCCCGTGACTTGTCCGTTGACTGTCCCTTCGCGGATCAGTGGAATACCCCGCCGACATCGCGGCATACCAAGTCTTTCTATACCGCAACGACCGAGTAGCGTCTCCCTATCACACCTTCTATATCATTGATAGCGCTACGTGGGCTAACGCTCAATACATCGACCACATCCCAGTTGGAGTACCACAACTCGAAGACCTTCACGCATACTTCGGACGAGACGAAACCCTGCAACCACATCCAGCTTTCTACGCAAGTACCCTCGCCAACCACAATTACCGACTTGTACGGATCGCCACTAGACAAGAGGCCTAAGTCAGGCAAACGTCCGTGGTAGACGTTACAAGCGCGATGGTGATTCAAGAAGACCAAGCTGGAGGGCTCGGTCTTCGTGCAGCCCAGTAGATATACAGTTGACGAGGAGCTTTGAAGCTCCTCCTAAATGTAAAGTACCCAGTAGCGATAGTAGCTCGAACCCTACTACGACTGTCCTAGGTATGAGTCAAGTCCGATACAAGATACATGTGATACCACAGCCGATAAGGCTGACTGAGACGACTGTCCTTGACTAATACTTGGGTAGTCAGAACCCCACGAGCCTCCGATCCATACTAGTGAGTCCGATCGCAACAGCTACACTTTGAGGGGTGGTGGGAATTTCCTCTATGTAGGCTCCTCTGCCTTGTGCTTTCCTTGGTTGGTTGCAGTCTCGTGAGAAGTGACCCTTCTGGTTGCAATTAAAACAGGTTACATCCCTGATGTTTAGGACTCCGCGTGTTACGGTTCCGCCCGTAACTGGTTCCCCGAACACCCCTGCAAGACCTCGGAACACCACCGTGAAGCAATCACGTGCTGAAAATGCCGAAGAAGAGGTCAAAGTTATGAGGCTTGTGGCTGAACATGCCCAGCAACCAGCTAAGTCACGTGACCTTCCTGCCTACCTTGGAAACACTCAAGAATATTGGGAGTAGATCATGTGATCTTACATCAAACGCCCGTCACGTGACCCTGGCACGTGACCTGGCTAGACTTGCACCAGAAGGGTCCAGATGAGCTTGTGCCTGGACCGGTCTCGAATGCCTCGTGTTTGTGATGACTCGTATGTGCCTGATCAATTGTGCCTTGATTCTGATGTACTATACAATGTTCGTGTTCTGATTGGATGGAAGCAGCGCTCATACAGCTGCAGATGATTATCTCTGACTCATACCTTTGCGCCTTACTGCCATTGATCAATTGTTATCTCTGACTCGATTGTGACTCATTCCTAGGATCTGTGTATTAGGGTTTCGGAGTTCCAAGCTGGGGTTCAAACCTCCTTGGACATGTATATAGGCTCTGGCTTATGGTCGCTGAAGACCTAAGCTTGACTTCTTGGATTATACCACCCAAACGCCTTGCCTCTTCTGCGCTGTCTTGCCAGTTGAGTGCTGAATAGACTTTGGTTGTCAACTCCTAGTCCTTAGCTGGTGAATCGCCATAAGGCCTCACATCCTCTCCTTTCCTCTCTACTCTTGCCGTTCAAGGAACGTGCTGCACCATCTCCTCAGTCGCGCTGTCTTGCCGACTATCCTTGCCACATCTACTTCAGCTTACTCTCTTCACAACCCTTTGCATCCTTTGGGGAACATTACTACGACTCGTTTGCGAGCTAGTAGAAGATCAAGTACGTGACTTCAACATATCTGGTGATCGCTAGGTCATCTTGGTAGCCTTGTCCGCGATACAAGAAGAACGTCCGGTGGAATGTTACACCGCGTCCTCCTCCTCTGCATTGCATGAATCCAGCTCTTGGTGGGAACGGGGGTCTTCCAGGGGTCCAGTCCCTTGGATCTTCTGGGTGGTTGCGGTTGACGTCGCCTATTTTGGCGACTCATGCCCGGACTCTTCCTGGTGTGGTATCCATCGCATCGGGGTGGGTTTGGTACTGTTGCCACCCTTGTTGAGTTCCTTGCCTTTGTGGGGCCTGGAACCGAAGAGGTTGGTTTGGGCGAGGGCGTGGCATGGCTTGTGGTTGTCTCCCAAATCCATCTGACCTGGCCTTCATATGCAGGTATCGTTTCTGCTGCTCAATGAGCGCGCTCTTCCATTGAGAGTAGCTGCGCGGGTTATGGAATTGATAGGCATTCTGGTACAACTTGAGGGGAACGCCTCTTGTGAATTTGTCGAGGACTAGTGGTTCGTCCAGCCAGTAGTCAGCCTGTCGGACCAGCTTTTCGAATTTAGTGATGTAGCTGTCAATGTCCTCGTTGACCATTTTGAACCCTTTGTTGAGTTCCACTCTTGCGCGATCGTTTTCTAGGTTATCGTGGAATTGGCCTTTGAATGCGAGCTCTACTCCTGCCCAGAGCCATGGGTCGTTCTTATTTGTCTGGGAGTCGAGCCACTTGGTGGTTTCTGTTGCCCATTCGTCGACAAGTGGTCCTTGGATGTATGTGAGGAACATCATGGCTTTGATGTATGGGACTTTGAGGCTTCTGTTTGCGGCGTTAACTCCTGCAAATCTGTTCCACTGGGAGAGGAACGCTTCTGCTTCATCATGGTTACCCATGAATATCTTGGGTTCCTTCCCTAGGAACTTATCTGTGTCAGGCATCGCGAATGCGGGTACGCTTGCCTGCCCATCGTCGTGGGGGTTGTTGTCAGGGTCTCCTCCTGGTGGTGCTCCTCCTCCTCCTCCTCCTTCGTTGGGGGACTTCCCGAATATTGCGGTTCTGGCTTGTGCCATCATTAATGTAGTGGTGCCAGACATGTCTGTAGGGATAGACTTAGCGATTTGTTCGAGGTGTTCTTCCTCCTGTTGATTCTTGATGATGCGATGCGGATCTCTTCCGGGTTACTTGTGATGGATGGGGATGGTGCTGGTGTCTTTGGTGTTGGTGAGCGGACTGGTTCCTCTTCTTCTCCGTCGATTGGTCCCCACTGATCTCTGGTGGTGACGTTGGATTGGAGGATGTCGAGGCTGAGACTTGAGCTTGCAGGTCTGTTAACTTGGTACTTGTTGTGTGCATTGTTCCACTGGATTTTGACCCAGCAAAGGTTGTCGAAGTTGAATTCTACGGGGATGAGTTGGGATTGTCCCTGTCGGTTGACGTAGTAGGTGAAGTATCCTGGGTTCTCTTCGTCATCCTTCCAAAATGCGTTTTCTAGATACTTCTTTGGGACGTTGCGGTCTCCTCTTCTGTCGATGTAGTAGGGTCGAAAGGGGACCCAGAAGTCTTTGGTTGTTCTTGTAGGATTAGCCACGATGGGATCTTGGTCTTAATGTAACGTCTACCACGGACATTTGCCTGACTTAGGCCTCTTGGCGTGTGGCGATCCTTGAGAGTTGAAAGTTGCGGTTGGCAAAGGTTCCAGGATAGAAGGCGGGATGAGGTTGAAGGCTCTTGTCTCTTCCAAAGTAAGCGTGGAGATCCTCTAGCTGGATGACGCCTTGGGGAACTTCGTCGATATACCTAGCGCTGGCCCAGGAAGTGCTGTCGATGATAAAGAAGGAGTGGTACAGGGAGGCCACGCGGT